>CAWUFW010021301.1:0-125048 GCA_963921515.1 Calotriton arnoldi | reverse complement strand
CCCCCAGCATGACCCCCTACACTACCCAAACACCACTGCACTACCCTAAACCCTAAAACACTACCACCAGCACAACCCCCTACACTACACAAACACCACTGCACTACCCTAAACACTCAATCTACCCCCAGCACGACCCCCTACACTACCCACACACCACTGCACTACCCTAAAACACTACGCCCAGCATGACCTCCTACACTACCCAAACACCACTGCACTAACCTAAACCCTAAAACACTACCCCCAGCATGACCCCTTATACTACGCAAACACCACTGCACTACCCTAAACCCTAAAACACTACCCCCAGGACAACCCCCTACACTATACAAACACCACTGCACTACCCTAAACCCTAAAACACTACCCCAGCACGACCCCCTACACTACCAAAACACCACTGCACTACCCTAAACCCTAAAACAATAACCCCAGCATGAGCCCCTACACTACCCAAACAACACTGCACTACCCTAAACCCTAAATCTACCCACAGCACGACCCCCTACACTACACAAACACCACTGCACTACCCTAAACCCTAAAACACTACCCCTGCATGACCCCCTACACTACCCAAACACCACTGCAGTACCCTAAAACACTACCCAAGCACGACCCCCTACACTACCCAAACACCACTGCACTACCCTAAACCCTAAAACACTACCCCCAGCACGACCCCCTACACTACCCAAACACCACTGCACTACCCTAAACCATAAAATACTACCGCCTGCATGACCCCCTAGACTACCCAAACACCACGGCACTACCCTAAAACACGACCCTCTACACTACACAAACACCACTGCACTACCCTAAACCCTAAAACACTACCCCCAGCACGACCCCCTACACTACACAAATACCACTGCACTATCGTAAACCCTAAAACACTACCCCCAGCACGACCCCCTACACTACACAAACACCACTGCACTACCGTAAACCCTAAAATACTACCCCCAGCACAACCCCTACACTACCCAAAAACCACTGCACTTCCCTAAACCCAAAAACACTACCCCCAGCATGACCCCCTACACTACCCAAACACCACTGCACTACCCTAAAACACGATCCCCTATACTACACAAACATCACTGCACTACCCTAAACCCTAAAACACTACCCCCAGCACGACCCCCTACACTACACAAACACCACTGCACTACCCTAAACCCTAAAACACTACCCCCAGCACGACTCCCAATACTACCCAAACACCACTGCACTACGCTAAACCCTAAAACACTACCCCCAGTACGACCCCCTACACTACCCAAACACCCCTGCACTACCCTACACCCTAAAACACTACCCCCTGTACAACCCCCTACACTACCCAAACAAAACTGCACTACCCTAAACCCTAAAACACTACCCCCAGCACGACCCCCTACACTACGCAAACACCACTGCACTACCCTAAACCCTAAAACACTACCCCCAGCAAGACCTCCTACACTACACAAACACCACTGCACTACCCTAAACCCTAAATCTACCCCCAGCACGACCCCCTACACTACCCAAACACCACTGCACTACCCTAAACCCTAAAACACTACCCCAGCACGACCTCCTACACTACCAAAACATCACTGCACTACCCTAAACCCTAAAACACTACACCCAGCACAACCCCCTACACAACACAAACACCACTGCCCTACCCTAAACCCTAAAACACTACCCCAGAACGGCCCACTACACTACCCAAATACCACTGCACTACCCTAAACTCTAAAATACTACCCCAGCACGACTCCCTACACTACCCAAACACCACTGCACTACCCTAAACCCTAAAACACTACCCCCAGCATGCCCCCTACACTACCCAAACACCACTGCACTACCCTAAACCCTAAATCTACCCCCAGTACAACCCACTACACTACACAAACACCACTGCAAAACCCTAAACCCGAAAACACTATCCCAGCATGACCCCCTACACTACCCAAACACCACTGCACTACCCTAAACCCTAAATCTACCCACAGCACGACCCCCTACACTACGCAAACATCAGTGCACTACCCTAAACCCTAAAACACTACCCCCAGCATGACCCCCTACACTACCCAAACAACACTGCACTACCCTAAACCCTAAAACACTTACCCCAGCACGACCCCCTACACTACCCAAACACCACTGCACTACCCTAAACCCTAAAACACTTACCCCAGCATGACCCCCTACACTACCCAAACACCACTGCACTACCCTAAAACACTATCCCCAGCATGACCCCCTACACTACACAAACACCACTGCACTACCCTAAACCCTAAAACACTACCCCCAGCACGACCCCTCCACTACACAAAAACCACTGCACTACCCTAAACCCGCCCCACCACGACCCCCTACACTACACAAACACCACTGCACTACCCTAAACCCTAAAACACTACCCCAGCATGATCCCCTACACTACCCAAACACCACTGCACTACCCTAAACCCTAAAACATGACCCCCTACACTACACAAACACCACTGTACTACCCTAAACCCTAAAACACTACCCCCAGCACGCCCCCCTATACTACCTAAACACCACTGCACTGCCATAAACCCTAAAACACTACCCCAGCACGACCCCCTACACTACCCAAACACCACGGCCCTACCCTAAACCCTAAAACACTACCCCAGCACGACCACCTACACTACCCAAACACCACTACACTACCCTAAAACACTACGCCCAGCACGATCCCTTACACTACACAAACACCACTGCACTACCCTAAACCCTAAAACACTACCCCCAGCAAGACTCCCTACACTTCCCAAAGACCACTGCACTACCCTAAACCCTAAATCTACCCCCAGCATGACCCCCTACACTACACAAACACCACTGCACTACGGTAAACCCTAAAACACTACCCCCAGCACGACCCCCTACACTACCCAAACACCACTGCACTACCCTAAACCCTAAAACACTACACCAGCATGACCCCTTACACTACACAAACACCACTGCACTACCCTAAACCCTAAATCTACCCCCAGCACGACCCCCTACACTACACAAACACCACTGCACTACCCTAAACCCTAAATCTACCCCCAGCATGACCCCCTACACTACCCAAACACCACTGCACTATCCTAAACCCTAAAACACTACACCCAGCATGACCCCCTACACTACCAAACACCACTGCACTACCCTAAACCCTAAAACACTACCCCCAGCACGACCCCATATACTACGCAAACACCACTGCACTACCCTAAACCCTAAAACACCACCCCCAGCACGAGCCCCTACACTACCCAAACAACACTGCACTACCCTAAACCCTAATTCTACCCACAGCACGACCCCCTACACTACAGAAACACCACTGCACTACCCTAAACCCTAAAACACTTACCCCAGCACGACCCCCTACACTACCCAAACACCACTGCCCTACCCTAAACCCTAAAACACTACCCCCAGCATGACCCCCTACACTACCCAATCACCACTGCACTACCCTAAAACACTATCCCAAGCACGACCCCCTATACTACCCAAACACCACTGCACTACCCTAAACCCTAAAACACTACCCCCAGCACGATCCCCTACACTACCCAAACATCACTGCACTACCCTAAACCATAAACTACTACCCCCAGCACGACCCCCTACACTACCCAAACACCACGGCACTACCCTAAAACACGACCCTCTACACTACACAACCACCACTGTACTACAGTAAACCCTAAAACACTACCCCCAGCACGACCCCCTACACTACTCAAACACCACTGCACTACCCTAAACCCTAAAACACTACCCCCAGCCTGACCCCCTACACTACACAAACACCACTGCACTACCGTAAACCCTAAAATACTACTCCCAGCACAACCCCCTACACTACCCAAAAACAATTGCACTACCCTAAACCCTAAAACACTACCCCATGCATGACCCCCTACACTACCCAAAAACAATTGCACTACCCTAAACCCTAAATCTACCCCAAGCATGACCCCATACACTACCCAAACACCACTGCACTACCCTAAACCCTAAAACACTACCCCCAGCACGACACCCTACACTACGCAAACATCAGTGCACTACCCTAAACCCTAAAACACTACCCCCAGTATGACCCCCTACACTACCCAAACACCACTGCTCTACAATGAACCCAAAAACACTTACCCCAGCACGACCCCCTACACTACCCAAACACCACTGCACTACCGTAAACTCTAAAACACTACCCCCAGCACAACCCCCTACACTACCCAAACACCACTGCACTACCCTAAAACATTACCCCCAGCACGACCCCCTTCACTACCCTAAACCCGAAAACACTACCCTAAACCCGAAAACTACTACCCCCAGCACCACCCACTACATTACACAAACATCACTGCACTACCCTAAACCCTAAATCTGCCCCCAGCACGACCCCCTACACTACACAAACACCACTGCACTACCCTAAACCCTAAAACACTACCCCCAGCACGATCCCCTACACTACCCAAACACCACTGCACTACCCTAAACCCTAAAACACGACTCCCTACACTACACAAACACCACTGCACTACCCTAAACCCTAAAACACTACCCCCAGCACAACCCCCTACACTACACAAACACCACTGCACTACCCTAAACCCTAAAAGACAACCCCCAGCATGACCCCATACACTACCCAAACACCACTGCACTACCCTAAACCCTAAAACACTACCATCACAACCCCCTACACTACACAAACACCACTGCACTACCCTAAACACTCAATCTACCCCCAGCACGATCCCCTACACTACCCAAACACCACTGCACTACCCTAAAACACTACGCCCAGCATGACCTCCTACACTACCCAAACACCACTGCACTAACCTAAACCCTAAAACACTACCCCCAGCATGACCCCTTATACTACGCAAACACCACTGCACTACCCTAAACCCTAAAACACTACCCCCAGCACAACCCCCTACACTATACAAACACCACTGCACTACCCTAAACCCTAAAACACTACCCCAGCACGACCCCCTACACTACCAAAACACCACTGCACTACCCTAAACCCTAAAACAATAACCCCAGCATGAGCCCCTACACTACCCAAACAACACTGCACTACCCTAAACCCTAAATCTACCCACAGCATGACCCCCTACACTACACAAACACCACTGCACTACCCTAAACCCTAAAACACTACCCCTGCACGACCCCCTACACTACCCAAACACCACTGCACTACCCTAAAACACTACCCAAGCACGACCCCCTACACTACCCAAACACCACTGCACTACCCTAAACCCTAAAACACTACCCCCAGCACGACCCCCTACACTACCCAAACACCACTGCACTACCCTAAACCATAAAATACTACCGCCTGCATGACCCCCTAGACTACCCAAACACCACGGCACTACCCTAAAACACGACCCTCTACACTACACAAACACCACTGCACTACCCTAAACCCTAAAACACTACCCCCAGCACGACCCCCTACACTACACAAATACCACTGCACTATCGTAAACCCTAAAACACTACCCCCAGCACGACCCCCTACACTACACAAACACCACTGCACTACCGTAAACCCTAAAATACTACCCCCAGCACAACCCCTACACTACCCAAAACCACTGCACTTCCCTAAACCCAAAAACACTACCCCCAGCATGACCCCCTACACTACCCAAACACCACTGCACTACCCTAAAACACGACCCCTACACTACACAAACACCACTGCACTACCCTAAACCCTAAAACACTACCCCCAGCACGACCCCCTACACTACACAAACACCACTGCACTACCCTAAACCCTAAAACACTACCCCCAGCACGACTCCCTATACTACCCAAACACCACTGCACTACGCTAAACCCTAAAACACTACCCCAGCACGACCCCCTACACTACCCAAACACCCCTGCACTACCCTACACCCTAAAACACTACCCCCTGCACGACCCCCTACACTACCCAAACAAAACTGCCCTACCCTAAACCCTAAAACACTACCCCCAGCACGACCCCCTACACTACGCAAACACCACTGCACTACCCTAAACCCTAAAACACTACCCCCAATAAGACCTCCTACACTACACAAACACCACTGCACTACCCTAAACCCTAAATCTACCCCCAGCACGACCCCCTATACTACCCAAACACCACTGCACTACCCTAAACCCTAAAACACAAGCCCAGAACGACCCACTACACTACCCAAATACCACTGCACTACCCTAAACTCTAAAATACTACCCCAGCACGACCCCCTACACTACCCAAACACCACTGCACTACCCTAAACCCTAAAACACTACCCCCAGCACGCCCCCTACACTACCCAAACACCACTGCACTACCCTAAACCCTAAATCTACCCCCAGTACGACCCCCTACACTACACAAACACCACTGCAAAACCCTAAACCCGAAAACTCTATCCCAGCATGACACCCTACACTACCCAAACACCACTGCACTACCCTAAACCCTAATACACTACCCATAGCACGACCCCCTACACTACCCAAACACTGCTGCACTACCCTAAACCCTAAAACACTACGAACCCCTACACTACACAAACACCACTGCACCACCCTAAACCCTAAAACACTAACCCCAGCACGACCCCCTACACTACACAAACACCACTGCACTACACTAAACCCTAAAACACTACCCCCAGCATGACCCCCTACACTACCCAAACACCACTGCACTACCCTAAACCCTAAAACACTACCCCCTACACTACAGTAACACCACTGCACTACCCTGGACCCTGAAACACTACCCCCAGCACAACCCCCTACACTACACAAACACCACTGCACTGCCCTAAACCCTTAAACACTATCCCCAGCAGGACCCCCTACACTACCTAAACACCACTGCACTGCCCTAAACCCTAAAACACTACCCCTAGCACGACCCCCTACACTACCCAAACACAACTGCTCTGCCCTAAACCACTACCCCCAGCACTACCCCCTACACTACACAAACACCACTTCACTGCCCTAAACCCTAAAACACTACCCCCAGCACGACCCCCTACACTACACAAACACCACTGCACTGCCCTAAACCCTAAAACACTACCCCCAGCATGACCCCCTACACTACACAAACACCACTGCACTGCCCTAAACCCTAAAACACTACCCCAGCACGACCCCCTACACTACCCAAACACCACTGCACTGCCCTAAACCCTAAAACACTACCCCAGCACGACCCCCTACACTACACAAACACCACTGCACTGCCCTAAACCCTAAATCTACCCCCAGCACGACCCCCTACACTACACAAACACCACTGCACTACCCTAAACCCTAAAACACTACCCCCAGCACGACCCCTACACTACACAAACACCACTGTACTACCCTAAACCCTAAAACACTACCCCCAGCACGACCCCCTACACTACCCAAACACCACTGCACTACCCTAAACCCTAAAACACTACCCCAGCATGACCCCCTACACTACCCAAACACCACTGCAGAACCCTAAACCCTAAAACACTACCCCCAGCACAACCCCCTACACTACCCAAACACCACTGCACTACCCTAAACCCTTAAACTACCCCCAGCATGACCCCCTACACTACCAAAACACCACTGCACTACCCTAAACCCTAAAACACTACCCCCAGCACGAACCTCTACACTACACAAACACCACTGCACTACCCTAAACCCTAAAACACTACCCCCATGATGACCCCCTTCACTACACAAACACCACTGCACTAACCTAAACCCTAAAACACTACCCCCTACACTACACAAACACCACTGCACTACCCTAAACCCTAAAACACTACCCCCAGCACGACCCACTACACTACACAAACACCATTGCACTACCCTAAACCCTTAAACACTACCCCCAGCATGACCCCCTACACTACCCAAACACCACTGCACTACACTAAACCCTAAACACTACCCCCAGCACTACCCCCTACACTACCCAAACACCACTGCACTACCCTAAACCCTAAAACACTACCCCAAGCACGACCCTCTACACTACACAAACACCACTGCACTACCCTAAACCTTAGAAAAGTAACCCCCACCCCATGCCCAATCCCCCTTATGTCTCGCTCCTCGTTGTTCCTCTCCCCTCGTGGTTACTGCTTTACGTCATCTCTGAGGGGCGGTGCCCGTCGTTGTGAGGAAACGGAACAGCCTCTGTTTCCTTACAACGACGTGGATCGTCTACATTTTTTTAGAACGCATGGTTGTTTACCATACATACCTTTACAACGAAATTCATTGGAAAGGCATGCGTGGTAAATGACCATGCGTTCTAAAAAAATGCGTAGTAATGACTTCGCGATGTTCAACGCATGCATGGTAATGTATGCGTTGTAATGGTATCGCGAAGTAAAAAAGTCGTTGTAACGGCTGTTTACCGATTGAAGCTGGCCCCTGTTCTTCAGTGAGTCGTTTATTGGATAAATTAGGAGGAAGGAATGTGTTTTTTTTACCGAAAAGTGCATTCCCGGCTGTTGTATTGTGAAAATGTCCGCGTGGCCTGGTTTCTCTTCCGGTGAGAGAGTGGAAGAGTCTGTTTGGATCTAAAGGAGTTCTGTTGTTGGACGGGGCGAGCGCGACACGTCATCAGAAAACACAGCTAATGGAAAGCATCCTCCCCGAAGTGTGGAGCAGTGCCATGAGAGGTCAACGAGTGTGCGTCGCCGCAGTATGACCGTACCGCGTGACCCATGTGCCGCCTCCAGTGTACGGGAGGCAGAAGCGGCATCCATCGCAGGTCCTCTTGAAGACAGTTGTAGCACTAATTCTACATTTTGGAACTAGGGAATTTTAACCTCGTTGTACCTGCCAGATACAAAGAGAAGATCCTGTGTTATTCAGTGCCCTCATTACCTTTTTTGTGGGTAGTGGTGCTTGTCACTTCGCTGCCCCGCCGGTGCACACGACTGGGCTCCCCACCTCGTGTGCCATCTGCAGGGCCTCTGCCCTTGGATCACTGGTTTCGGTTTCTGGAGTGGCAACATAAACAGTTGCTCCCAAAGGACTAGCCTGAACACTTAGGTGAATATCCCCTGCACCAGCATTCCGTGGAAATTCTTTTCTAGCTCTCCCACGTCGACGAGGACGTCATAATAGCATGGCTCCGCTCGCGACACCGTATGACGTCATCGGAGCAGTAAGAGGACCTCGTCGGCGTGCTGACTTCAGTTCCACCCATTTTTTCCGTGCCACCGAGGCAAACAGGCGGACCGACACATTTTCACATGTATACATAGTATACTAAATATATATATATATATATATATATATATATATATATATATATATACAAATGCATAACCAATAAAGGCATAAAGAAATAGCAACAGATCAAGCATTTCTCACTATTAAAACATAAGCATGATTAAGACATATTAAAAACATTCATGCCAAACAGTAAAAGCATCTTTTTGGTGAAACAGGTGGACAACGGGGAGGCAGGTGGGACAGTGAGGAATCCACAGGCCCATACTGTATCCACCAGAAAAAGCGTTACCGAAGGTAAGTAACTTGTTCTTCTGATGATACTTCTGCCTGTGGATTCCTCACCTTTTGAATAGAATCCCCAAGCCATACCTCACCCGGAGGAGGGTGTCCACCTGACTAGACCAAAAAATCTTGCAAAACAGATCGAGCAAAATGGCCATGCCTCCTAACCTCAGAATACAATAATAATCGAATAATTTTTAGTCGAATTTATATTGAAAATAATACTTTAAAAATACTTTTATTAATAAATTTAGACAAACACTTAAAGGAAAACTTTTATTTATAATTAATTTAAAGATATTTCATACTTTACAAATCACACCGAAGTCGCGACCCCAGCGCGACTTTTCAAAATGGCTACCGGAATGCGCGCAGCCATCGTGTAGGGTGCGCGAAGGGTGCGCGACTTCTGTATAATATTTTTTTTTTAAAAGAATGAATATAGTTTTGCTAACTAAAAATTATTCACAATTTTTTTTAAATATATATATATGTATATATATATAGAAAATAAAAAAAAACATAGGATTGAGGTACATTAGACTTACAAATTTTCATTTAAAAACCTTTGAAATTCACTGAAAAAACCATAGGTTTCAGGCACGTTATAGTTTGAAATTAGCATTTAAAAAACCATAGAAATTCACTGAAAAAACCATAGGTTTCAGGCACGTTATAGTTAGAAATTAGCATTTAAAAAACATAGAAATTCACTGAAAAAACCATAGGTTTCAGGAACGTTATAGTTAGTTGGACATTTCACTCGTACAAAACCATAGAAATTCCGGCGTTATAGTTAGTTCAGCTAACTATAACTCGCGCCCCGCAATGCACTGCTGATGACGTCACATATTACATCATTCATGACATGGTCAGTGACATATGATTAATTTAAGGAATTTTTACTTATGTCATCTATTACAGACAATGGTCTATTTTAGATCAAATTATGATGAATTATACAAAGCATGTTGTAAAGAAAATTCGATCATTTTAGTATTTTGTCTATGTTCATTGTGAGCAAGCGTATTTCTATGGTGAGTGGTGCACATAGTGTAAACTTGACAAAGGCTTCATAGCTGAAACGCTTTGTTTTGCACAGTAAATCTCTGTGCTACTTCACTTGGTGTGCCGCTGTATATCATTCTGGATGGCTGGGATGGTTTCTTGTTGAATGTATTGGATGGTTGCTGCTACCATCGCAGGCACCGTGAGGCGAGTTACGGCGTCCAAGCAGCTCTCCTGGGTTTGAAAAAAAAAATATATATATATATATATATATATATATATATATATATATATATATTCACTGAAAAAACCATAGGTTTCAGACACGTTATAGTTAGAAATTTGCATTTAAAAACCTTACAAATTCACTGAAAATACCATAGGTTTTAGGGACAGTTATAGTTAGTTGGACATTGCACTCGTACAAAACCTGTGAAATTCCCCCGTTATAGTTAGTTCAGCTAACTATAACTCGCGCCACCGCAATGCACTGCTGATGACTTCACATATTATATCACTCATGACATGGTCAGTGATATCACTGATGACATCATCCAGTGACTGTGTGTTTCTGTAGTTTAAATATGTTTAATATATATAGGCAAAGGCGTATTGAAGAATGAGTGGGTGTATAAGTGTCTGAATGGATGATTTAGTAGGTGCGTGACTAACTCTATAAGTGAGTGATTAAACGTATCTTACTGAATGCATGGGTTAGTGACTAAACTGGGTGAATGTCTGTATCCGTCTGTCTGTTGGTGTGTAAGTGGATGCATGGATTTGCGAATAGCTACATGAGTGTGTATATGGGTTATTGATTGGTTCTCTGAGTATCTGTATGGGTGCCTGAGTGTTTGTGTGGGTGGGGTGTGTGTGACTCTGTACATAGATGTGTGAGTGGGTGATTCACTGGGTGCATGATTTCAAGAGTGCATCTGTGATGGACTGCTTGGGTGGGTGAGTGTGTGTATGGGTGTGTTAGTGAGTGAATGTATATCTCAGTGGTACATGTGCGAGTAACTACATATGTAAAAGGCAGTATATATGTGTGTTAGAGTATTTAAATGGCTATAAGTGAGAGTGTGTGATTGTGAGAGTGGCTGTATGGATGCGTGTGTGCTTGTATCAGTTATTGTATAAGAGCGTAAGAATGTGCTAGTATTTGTATGAGTAAGTGAGCTGGTGTGTGTATAACTGTATAGGTGAGTAAATGGGTGTGTGATTAATTTTTGCATGACTGACTAGGTGTGTGAGTACCTCTATGGATGAGTGGCGGTGTGTGAGTGTTTATATAGGTGTATGAGTGCATATGATAGTCCTGTACTGAGTGACTGTAAGTATGAGTGACTGTACAGGTGAGTGAGTGGATGTGTGTGTGAGACCTAAGAATCAATGAGTGGGTATGTAGTTATTGGTGTTGGAGTGTCTATGGTTTTGCGAATGGCAGTCTGTAATTTAGAGTGGGTGTATCAAAGGTTATATTAGGGTGTGAGGAGGTGCATCAGATTATCACGTGGATGATGTCATCATTGATGTCATCAGTGATGTCATTTGAGATGTCATCAGTGATGTCATCAGTGATGTCACTGACCATGTCATGAGTGATGTAATATGTGACGTCATCAGCAGTGCATTGCGGGGGCGCGAGTTATAGTTAGCTGAACTAACTATAACGGGGGAATTTCTATTGTTTTGTACGAGTGCAATGTCCAACTAACTATAACTGTCCCTAAAACCTATGGTTTTTTCAGTGAATTTGTAAGGTTTTTTAAATGCAAATTTCTAACTATAACGTGTCTGAAACCTATGGTTTTTTCAGTAAATTTCAAAGGTTTTTAAATGCTAATTTCTAACTATAACGTGCCTGAAACCTATGGTTTTTTCAGTGAATTTCAAAGGTTTTTTAAATGCTAATTTCTAACTATAACGTGCCTGAAACCTATGGTTTTTTCAGTGAATTTCAAAGGTTTTTTAAATGCTAATTCCTAACTATAACATGTCTGAAACCTATGGTTTTTTCAGTGAATTTCCAAGGTTTTGTAAATGACAATTTTTAAATGTATTAATTGTTATCTTTATTTTTTTGATACTGATTTACTACATTTTTTTAAACTATTTATTTTTTAAATTACATTGTAATTACATTATACATTACATTACAAAATATACTTTCTCAGAATGAATTACTTTAGTTTAAATTCTTTACAAATAGGCAATAGACTTTTAAGTACAGTAGTTACAGTTGTTGCAATGGGCAACACAATTTCAAACACAATGCAACATTGAGCTCAATGTGAATTTCTAGTTAAATGCAATTAGTTACTTTATGGATTACTTTTCTAACCACAGGACTGGATCCTAGATTCAGTCCTGGGACATCTCCTGTAAACAGTTGAGTAAAAGCGTTTTGGTTACAGTACTGATTTTTAAGGAATATTATTGTATTTTAAAAGTTGACACTTAGAAACTTTTTCACATAGAATCACCAATGTTATCCTATGGGAGGAAATTCACTTAGCAGGTAAGTAGTGTTATCGTTACGTTTTCTTACTCAGTGGTGGATCCTGGATCCAGCACTGGTGCATCTCCTGTAAACAGTTGAAAGAATGCGTTTAAGTCATACAGGCGTTTTTAAGGAATATTTGTAGTTTGTGAAAATCGACACTTTGAAACTTTTCTGCTGAAAACCAGACAATGGATTCCTATGGAAGGAAATACAAGTTACTGGTAAGTACGGTTAGAATTACTTTTCAGGGTCAGTACTGGGCTAAAAGATGCAGCACTGGGTTCTCTCCTGATAACAGGTGAGTAAATCGGAATTCGTAGTTTGGCTGATTTTAGAGGAATATTCTAAAGTTCCAAAACTCCACACTTAGAAGAATTTCCAAGTGAAACCAGTCAATGTTAGCCTATGGAAGGAAATTCAAGTTACTGGTAAGTACGGTTAGAATTACTTTTCAGGGTCAGTGCTGGGCTAAAAGATGTAGCACTGGGTTCTCTCCTGATAACAGGTGAGTAAATCGGAATTCGTAGTTCGGCCGATTTTAGAGGAATATTTGCACAATGGTGAAGGAAGGGGTTGGGGCCTGAGGTGACATGTCTGCAAACAGGCCCTGTGGCGCGTTTTAAGTTGGAGAATGAATTCCTCCTCAATCCCGAGGGTCCCTAGGGGCCAACTAGCCCACCAGATACCTCCAGTATGCGCCAGAGAGCTGCGTTGCAGAGAGGTGTTCAGAGGCCACGCCCCTTTTTGCACCTCTCTGCAACGCAGCTCTGTGGTGCTTTCTGGACGTACCTGGTGGGCTAGTTGTCCCCCAGGGACCCTCAGGATTGAAGGGGATTTAATTCCCCATCTTAAAACACGCCACGGGGCCTGTTTGCACACATGTCATCTCAAGCCCCGCCCCTCCCTTCACCACTGTTCAAACGCGCCCTGTGGCGCGTTTAAGTCGGGGGATTAACTCCCCTTCAATTCTGAGGGTCCCTGGGGTGCAACTAGCCCACCAGCTCCCTCCATTATGCGCCACAGAGCTGCGTTGCAGAGAGGTGTAAAAAGGGGCGTGGCCTCAGAACACCTCTCTGCAACGCAGCCCCCTGGCGCATACTGGAGGTTCCTGGTGGGCTAGTTGGCCCCCAGGGACCCCCAGTATTCAAGGGGAATTAGTTCCCCATCTGCAAACGCGCCAGGGGGCGCGTTTGCAGAGTGGTGAAAGAAGGGGGCGTGGCCTCCGGCGCGATGCCGGTGTTTTTTCTTTTTTTTTTTTTTTAAGAAGGGGGCTGTGTGGCCCCCCTTCTTTTTCCCCCAGGGCCTGCCCCCTATTTATTTATTTTTTTAAAAAAAACAATTTGGAAGGGTGCCGCGTGGCCCCCCTCCCGAGGCCTTAATCGGCCCCGGAGACCCCATCCCCCGGGGCATGGCCTTTTTTAAAAATGTTTATTGTTTTGGAGGGGGGCTGCGTTGCCCCCCTCCTCAGGCCACTTATGGCCCCGGGGACCCCATCCCCCGGGGCCGGCCTTTGTTTTTTTTCAAACTTTTGGGGAAGGGGGCCGCGTGGCCCCCTCCCGGGCCACTACTTGCCCCGGGGACCCCATCCCCCGGGGCTGGCCCTCTCTTTGTTGGGGTCTGTGGGGGTCCCTAATCCCCCACAGTCCCGCCGGCTCCCGCGTCCCTTGGGAGCCGGCATTGCTTTTCCACATGGGGAGCTGCTAAGATGCAGCTCCCCATGTGGAAAGCAATTTGCTTTGGATATTGGGCGAGAGCAGGCTTCCCTCTCTCGCTTCCAATATCCAAAGCAGTTTGCTATGACAGGACGGGAGCCGCGAGGCTCCCGTCCTGTCATAGCAAACTACAGTGTCCCGGGGGTAGGCACCCCGGGACACTGCAGGAGCCGGCCCTGGGGGTGGCGGTCCCCAGGGCCATCAAGGTCTCCAGGAGGGGGGCCTCGTGGCCCCCCTCCCTTGAATTGCACAGCCCCGGGGAGGTGGTGGTCCCCGGGGCTCTGGGTGTCCGTAACGGACCCTCACATTAAAATATTTAGTGCCCCGGGAGGTGGCGGTCCCCGGGCGTGTGGGGGCCCAAGCCCCCCCCACATAGGTAATTTAAAAAATAAAAGAAGCCCCGGGGGGTGGCGGTCCCGAGGCTGCGGGAGGGCCGAGAGCCCTCCCGCATCATTTCTTTTATTAAAGCCCCGGGGGGTGGCGGTCCCGGGGCTTGGGGCCTTAGAGGCCCCCACACATAAAACTTAACCCCCGCATGCCCCCGGGACTTGGCCCACCCGGGGCCAATTACCAAAGAAGCGCGGGAGGCCGCGCTTCGTTTTTTTTTTTAATCGGCAGGATCCGCGCACCGTAAGCGCATCCTGCCGATTTAAAAAAAAAAAAAAAAACATTTTTTGGGCCCTGAGCAGGCCTAGGGGGTCAGGGTGTTTCTACCCTGCCCCCTTTTTGCGTATTGCGCACTTTGTTTACTGCTTTCTTGTTCCTCTGGCTGCCAACACTTCCTGGTTTGGAGTGTTGACAGCCAATTAGCATGCAGCTCGTGGTCGGGAGGGTGCGCGGATCCTCCGTGCCTCTAAATATCGAAACTTTTATTTTGGATTTTCTCAGCAACTACTGAACGGATTTACACCATTGTTAAAAAGGGTGCTTTCTGAACCAAGCACTACCTTTTTGCCAAATTTGGTGTAATTCCGTTCAGCAGTTTTTGCTGTAGCCTTGCATAAAGTTTCCTATGGGAAATCGATTTTTTCACTCTTATTTTTTGAATTTCTCCGTAACTACTGAACGGATTTACACCATTTAAAAAAAGGTCGCTTTCTGAACCAAGCGCTACCTTTTGCAAAATTTGGTGTAATTCCGTTCAGCAGTTCGGGCTGTAGCCGTGGCTAAAATTTCCTATGGGAATTAACATGGAGAAAACGGAGAAAACGCGTTTTGGGACCCCCTTTTTCTCGGCCCCGCTTGACGAATCAACCCGAGACTTTCACGGTAGGAGCGGAGCGGAGCGCCCCAACAAGTTGGAAGCTTTCGCGAAGATTCGTCAACCGGCGCAAGAGTTATTTCAAATAGAATGTTGCGGATTTCCTATGGATAAAGGTCCTAACTATAACTATCTACTGGCGACCGCCAGTAGATAATATTATATATATATATATATATATATATACTACTTTGTTAAACTTGCTAAATTCTCACTCAGTAGATGCTTACATGAAATATATAATGGAACAAAAGTAAAAGCCATAGCAAATCACATTAAACTATTACTTATTGAACAGAATACAGTAATAATTAAGTTGCAACTTCTATTGAATATTTCGAAAAGAAAATATTGTCATTTCAAATTCCAATTAATTTACTTCAATTCCCTTTATTCCACAATGGGCACATCTGGACAATCCAGATACAATTTACAGCATAAGTCGAACAAAGATATAAAGCATGATTTACTGCATTCAGTGTGTGAGCCCAACCTTGCAGTACACTGTCGGATTGACAGGTGATATAGTGCCTCCCTTGTCCATGGCACTTCTTCCCTAAGTGAGTTCATCTTTTAAACTGCAGACCCTTCTTGGCAACCAGTGTGCTCTGCAGATTGTCAAATCATTGAAATAGTATTTGAGCTATTAAGATTCAGTTCTGCTCAGTACAAATGTTCTCCTCCCCCTTCAACAACATGCAGAGCATTTCCGGATATGTGCTTGTTGGATGCTCCCCCTCCTTCCCCCACATCTAATCTGACTCTAGAGGATGCTTTATCTAAAGCACTGGCCCGGAGCCCTGCATGCAACAATACTTGGAAGTGCAATCGTTTTTCCTGAGTTCAATCTTTTTTTTTATATCAGTCGCATTTAGCTAACTCCCTTTTAGTTGTTTTTTTAGTGCTTAGTGTTGAAAGAAGGCACAATGTCCCACATGTGCATCTTTCTCAAAAGTGCTACATTTTTTTAAATTCATAATATGCAGGGTCAGATGTGCGAAGATCTCGTCACAAGACATCTGGTCGCAATTTTGTGACCCGTATTTTTGTGACCAGTAAAGAATTTTACAAATTGTCCTATGTGATAATAGGTTGGTTTGTAAAATTTCGCAGGGGTCGTAAACCACCCTACCTTATGAATGTTAACAAGGCTGGTCACAAATTGCGGCTCACTCCAATTGGTGGCTATCACAGCGATGGTGGCCTTCAAGCGTCAGCAGATCAATCAATCAATCAATCAATCAATGCATTTATAGAGCGCGCTACTCACCCGGGAGGGTCTCAAGGCGCTGGGGGAGGGGGGAGTTACTGCTCGAACAGCCAGGTCTTGAGCTGCTTCCTGAAGGAGAAATGGTCCTGGGTTCGCCGAAGGTGAGTGGGGAGGGAGTTCCAGGTCTTGGCTGCCAGGTAGGAGAAGGATCTTCCTCCGGCGGTGGCTCTGCGGATGCGTGGTACGGTGGCGAGGGCGTGGCTGGTTGATCGTAGCTGGCGGGTGGGCGTGTAGAAGGTCATGCGGTCGTTGAGGTACTTGGGGCCCAGGTCGTGGAGGGCCTTGTGTGCGTGGGTGAGGAGTCTGAACGTGATTCTCTTGCTGACGGGGAGCCAGTGCAGGTCTTTCAGGTGTCCGGTGATGTGGCTGTGTCGGGGGATGTCCAGGATGAGTCGTGCGGAGGCGTTCTGGATGCGCTGGAGTCTTTTTTGAAGTTTGGCTGTGGTTCCGGCGTAGAGGGTGTTCCCATAGTCCAGTCGGCTGGTGACGAGTGCCTGGGTGACGGTCTTCCTGGTTTCAGTGGGGATCCATCTGAAGATCTTGCGGAGCATGCGCAGGGTGTTGAAGCACGAAGATGAGACGGCGTTGACTTGTCTGGTCATCGACAAGGAGGAGTCCAGGATGAAGCCCAGGTTGCGTGCGTGGTCCGTTGGCTTGGGCGCGGTGCCCAGGGCCGGGGGCCACCAAGAGTCGTCCCAGGCGGAGGGTGATGAACCCAGGATGAGGACTTCCGTCTTGTCTGAGTTCAGTTTAAGGCGGCTGTTCCTCATCCAGTCGGCGACGTCTCTCATCCCGTCGTGTAGGTTGGCTCTGGCGGTGGTGGGGTCGTTGGTGAGGGAGAGGATCAGCTGGGTGTCGTCGGCGTAGGAGATGATGTTGAGGTTGTGTTGGCGTGCGATGGCTGCGAGGGGGCTCATGTAGACGTTGAAGAGGGTAGGACTGAGTGAAGATCCTTGTGGAACGCCGCAGATGACTTCGGTGGCCTCGGATCTGAACGGGGGAGGCGGACTCTCTGGGTTCTTCCGGCGAGGAACGAGATGATCCATTCCAGTGCTTTCTCTCGGATTCCGATGTTGCTGAGGCGCTTCACTAGGGTGCGGTGGCAGACGGTGTCGAACGCCGCGGAGAGGTCCAAGAGGATGAGGGCTGCTGTTTCCCCGTTGTCGGTTAGGGTTCTGATGTCGTCGGTGGCTGCGATTAGGGCGGTCTCGGTGCTGTGGTTGGCCCGAAACCCGGACTGCGAGGGGTCGAGGGATCCATTTGTCTCGAGGAAGGCGGCAAGCTGTCTGTTGACGGTCTTCTCGATGACTTTGGCCGGAAACGGAAGGAGCGAGATGGGACGGTAGTTCTTGAGGTCGGTGGGGTCCGCCGTTGGTTTCTTCAGGAGGGCGGTAAGCTCGGCGTGCTTCCAGCTCTCCGGGAAGGTGGCGGTGTGGAAGGAGGAGTTGCTGATGTCCCGGAGATGGGGTGCGATGGTGGCGTCGGCTTTGTTGAAGACGTGGTGTGGGCAGGGGTCGGTTGGTGATCCGGAGTGGATGGAGTTCATCGTGCGGGTGGTGTCTTCGGTGCTGATCGGGGTCCAGTTGCAGAGGGTGGTGGTGGCGGGCGTTGGTTCGGCGGTAGGGTGCGTGGTCTGTGCGTCAAAGCTGTTATGTATGTCGGTGATCTTGCGGTGGAAGAACGCGGCGAGTGAGTTGCAGAGGTCTTGCGAGGGGGTGATGTCGTTGTTTCCGGCGCTGGGGTTGGAGAACTCTTTGACGATGCTGAAAAGTTCCTTGCTGTCGTGGGCGTTGTTGTCCAGTCGTTCTTTGAGTGCCGACTTCTTGGTGGCACGGATCAGCTGGTGGTGTTTGCGGGTGGCGTGCTTGAGGGCGGTCCTGTTGTCTGTGGTCTGGTCGAGTCGCCAGGCTTTCTCGAGAGTGCGGCAGTTCTTCTTGGATTCCTTGAGTTCGTTGGTGAACCAAGGGGTTTTCTTGCTTCCGGGTCTGCTGGGAGGGTTTTTTAGTGGTGCGAGGTCGTCGGCGCAGGCGGTCAGCCACTTGGCGAGGTTGCTGGCTGCTTCGTTTGGGTCCGTTGTGTTAGTGGGTGTGTTCTGGCTGAGGGAGGCGGTGAGCTGCTCGGCGGTGATCTTGCTCCAGCTCCGGCGGGGAACCTGTTGCGGGTGGTGGTGGGTCGCAGTCTTTCTGAAGCTGAAGTGGACGCAGCTGTGGTCGGTCCAGTGGAGTCCGGTGGCGTGGCTGAAGGAGATGTGCTTGCTGGAAGAGAAGACGGGGTCAAGCGTGTGGCCGGCGTAGTGGGTGGGCGTGTTCACCAGTTGCTTGAGTCCGAGGTTGGCGAGGTTGTCCAGCAGGGCGGTGGTGTTTCTGTCGTTGTTGTTCTCCAGGTGGAAGTTGAGGTCCCCTAGGAGGATGTAGTCGGCGGAGGGCATGGCGTGCGGGCTGATGAAGTCTGCGATGTCTTCGCTGAATAGTGTGCGTGGTCCCGGGGGTCTGTAGATGAGGGTGCCTCGGAGGGTGGTCTTGGGGTCAGTGTGTATCTGGAAGTGTAGGTGCTCGGCGGCGGTGAAGGTCTCGTCGGAGTTAGTCGAGATGCGGATGGTGTTCTTGTGTACGATGGCGATGCCTCCTCCCGTCTGGTTGATGCGGTCCTTCCGGGTGATCTTGTATCCGTCCGGGATGGCTATGGCGATGTCGGGCGCTGAGGAGGCGTTCATCCAGGTTTCGGTGAGGAAGGCGACGTCCGGTGCTGTTGCGTCGAGCAGGTCCCAGAGTTCCACGGCGTGCCTGTGGACGGAGCGGGTGTTCAACAGGATGCATTTCAGGTGGTTGCTGCTGGTGCTCGACTTGGCGGGGGTGGTGCAGGTCCGGGGGCAGGTGAATCGGCAGGCTTGGCAGGTGAAGGGTCCGTGGGTGCGTCTCGGGAGGCTCGGTAGCAGGCAGGGTTCCGGTCGGCATTGAGTGCGGTGAGGGTGGCGGCGTCGTAGGTCCGTCGAGTGGTGTTGCATCGGTGGGATCCAGGGGTCCTGGCGCTGGGCGCGGGCCAGGCGCGGACGGGCGCAGACGGGCTTACCTTTGGCGCACCTTCGGCGCTCCGTCGGTGCTCCCGCTGCGCGCGGCTGCTGCGCGGTCGCTAGGGGGCGTCATAAGTAAGGAGCCGGGAGGGAGGAGCAGCTGGGTGGCGGGAGCGGGGCGGCGAATGGAATCACGGGGGGCGGGGCCGCAGGGAGGCAGTGGCGGGAAAGTCCCAGGAGCAGCGGGAAAGTCCCAGGAGCAGCGGGCAGCGGGAAAGTCCCAGGAGCAGCGGGCAGCGGGACAGTCCCAGGAGCAGCGGGCAGCGAGCGAAGGAATCTGCAGGCAGGAGGCGACAAGGCAGGCAGGAGCGGCAGCAGTGAGTGGGGCGACCAAGCCCTGTGGAGGGCTGAGCGATCACACTCTGTGGTCCCCTACGGTCCCCTTAAGTAAGGAGCCGGGAGGGAGGAGCAGCTGGGTGGCGGGAGCGGGGCGGCGAATGGAATCACGGGGGGCGGGGCCGCAGGGAGGCAGTGGCGGGAAAGTCCCAGGAGCAGCGGGAAAGTCCCAGGAGCAGCGGGCAGCGGGAAAGTCCCAGGAGCAGCGGGCAGCGGGAAAGTCCCAGGAGCAGCGGGCAGCGAGCGAAGGAATCTGCAGGCAGGAGGCGACAAGGCAGGCAGGAGCGGCAGCAGTGAGTGGGGCGACCAAGCCCTGTGGAGGGCTGAGCGATCACCATGCCTGTTTTCCGCTTTTCAATAAAGTATACTTTTTTTCTTAAATGTAGCCCATTTTCCTTCAATGAAACTGGGCTGTGTTTAAAAAGAAAAGTTTTCTTTTTAAAAAAGTTTGGGGCATATTAGCAAGACCCACGTTAAAATTATCGCCGTTTTAGCGGCAGGAAACTGCCGCTAAAACGGCGATAATGGGCTTGCTAATATGCGTTATAGATTTCAATAGAAGCCCAGGTTAGATGTCCTGCACATCTAACATGGGCTTCTATTGGAATTCCATAACGCATATTATCAAGCCCATTATCGCCGTTTTAGAGGCAGTTTCCTGCCGCTAAAACGGCGATAATTTTAACGTGGGTCTTGCTAATATGCCCCTTTGTTCTATGGACCACTTCCTACAGTCCAACAAACTTTTTTTAACATTCACATAGGTGAAAGAGTCCCATGGGGACCCTTTACGTTTTGTGAATGGGTTACCACTCCAACTCGGGAGTCAGTAATTTTTCAATCTTTTGTGACCAGGTTTCAGTCACAAAACATTGAAACATGATATACCGGTTCAGTATTTGGAAGGGATGCCTACAACATGCTCCTTCTATATTCCGTATCACTTCAATTGGTGCACACGCCGCTATGGCCCGTCCGCTTCACCCGTCCATGTGCCTCACTCTTGGGTGAAGCGGATGGGCCATAGCGGCGTGCGCACCAATTGAAGTGCCCGACAGGGCTTAGTGGCCCGACCTTTCCTCGTTAGCATTACCCCACTTGGGGACTAGTGTTGCTCCTTATATCCAGTCCAGTAGTGGGAACCTGGACCACAAGGAAAGACACTGCTCGTGATCCATACGGCCAGTGAATATTTTGAAGCACACTTTCGTGGACTCTCTGATTAATACTTTGCGACACAGCAATTTTGGCTGAGTACCGTCAGTGACTATAATTGCCCTGAAGAAGTCCATTGTTATGGACAAAAAGCGTTGGCTTTCTTCATCACATATGTGTGATACTTTTTAAGAAAAGAAAATAACGACAAGAATCGCACAAAGTTTCCTTGTTTGCTTGGGGTGTTTTTCTCTTCTTATTCATTTCTGGTTATTGCTCTGGTGCACCGCCACGCTCTTTTTTGCTACTTTAAACCTTTTTGGTATATGCACCTTTGCAGCAGGTACATGGGTGTATGCACAGTGCAAATGGGCAAAAGCAACTACATGAGATCTAGTTTCTAATGCTCGTAATACTGCCTTGTTTGTGTAGTATGAAATGTGTAAAATAGCAAAAGCGCATGGCAGTTTGTTCTGCTGGGGCTTCCCAATGACAGGGGGAAGGATAAAAGTCTCCAGACTCAATTTCTAAATCCATAGGACATGTTCAATGCCTGTAGGTGGGCATGCAGGGTGAGTTTAAGAGTAAAGAAGCCATTCATAGAGTGAGAGTGAAGAGATTCAGCCTGTCCTAACAAAATTCCCAGGCTTCCCTATCCTAAATAACTAGCAAAGAATTACAAACGTGAGACCCACCAAATGCAGAGAAGGCCTACCGATGAAACAGTTGTAAAGAGCTCTCTTCAGCCTTCCAACTCCATATCTGTCTCTACCATTCCAGCCTACTGGACTTCCAAATCAACCTCCCCTCCTGAGCTACCTCATTGGTCACTCTACCTATAGTGCCTGATTCTAAGAACCTAGGGGTATATTTACAAAGAAATGGCACAGCGCTGCGCTGCAAGCAATTTAGCTGCGCTGCGTCATTTAAAAAACACAGGGATGTACAGTATACGGCGCCCCTCAGTGTTTTCCCTTGCACTGGCGCTAAAAAAAGCAAAACACAGACATCCTTTCGCCATGGTGTAAGGGTGTCTGTGTTGCAGGGTCTTTAAAGGCGATTTGCTTCTTCTATAGGTGCTGGAGAATGCAGCACACGTAGAAAGAGCAAAAACGAGGAGAAATAAAAGTATTTCTCTTCGTTGCGCAATCTAAAGCCTGCTTTTCAGTGGTGCTAGTTTTTGGCGCTGCCTCAGATTTACACCTCCTTGTAAATCTGGGGCAGCGTCGAAAAGCAATGGGTGTTGCGGTGAAACGCCCACAGCAACACCCAGTGCACGCCCCTTTCACGCAGATTCCTGTGTGCAAGGGTACCATATTTACAAATCACCATTAAGCCACGCAAAGTGGCTTAACGCCACTTTGTAAATATGGAGCAGGGCATACAGCCACCGGAGCGTCCTACGAGGTGCCCCTCCGGTGGAGGAACACCCTTGTAGATATGCCCCATAGAGCCTATAAGAGTTTCTTCTATGACTAGGAAAGGTGAAAGTGAGGCCTATTCACCCACAGTTGTCTTACTTGGCAGCTCGATTGACCACCTTCTCTCAGCCCGGGCATTGTGTCACGTGCTTTGAAGCCGGAGATTGTGGGCATGGGTGAATAAATGCATGAGTGAGGCGGGATGCCTTTTGGAATGTTCTATACTTGAGCTCAAGCAGTCCATATTTTATATCTCATAACTTTTATAAGGTAAAAGTTAATAAAAATGTATAAACACCACTGGTTCTATAGCAAGATCACATAAACACTGTGTGCAATTTCAAACTCAAAATGCGGATTTCATACCACGTTTCTATTGAAAGCTACAGATTTGGAGGTTTAAGCACATTTTTGCAGAAGGAATACATCCTGCCGCACAGGTTTCTAGGAAAACATGGAATCTAAAACCAAACTCTATTTTTAGGGGTAATTGGGACAAATATATTCTTCACTCCAATCCCCCTACCTGTACTCTGTGCAACTGAGCAGAGGGATAACACACAGAAGTCCATAGCCAACACAAATGGATGGAAACATTGAAAAGCATAGATTTATACCTATAGTTTTGTCATATGGCATAGGTTATTTTCCATTCTCGATGCTACCCTGCATTACTCAATTGAGCCAAGCGGGCCGGATCCATGACAACATGTAGGGGTAATAACACAAAATATATTCACACGAAATTAATCTAAATAGAACTTATATCCTGACAATATGGCTGCCATGTATCTTCATTAGTCTTCATTAGAGAAAATGGCTCTAAGGAAATGACCCAAAACTGTAAACACAACCAGTCCAATATGATTCTGAGTTGGGGCAGTATACAGAAATGCCTCTGGAACTGGGACTTTTCCTTTGATATAAGGAAGAAACCAGTCTTTCATCTTTGTCTTTGTTTACTTAAAGCTGGTGTTATAAATATTGTCTTAATCTTAAGAGTATAACAATATTTCTGAGACAGAATTTCTGCTCCTGCCATGCAGTTTGCTAATGGTTCCCTGCACAGATCACATGCTTGCTCTCACCAAGATGGTGCCTCTGATCACTATAAGTTTCTCCCTTGCACTTCAAAAGATGGCAGCAGGGATAAAAGTGTGTGGCACTGTAACCTCCATTTTAAAACTGCCGTAAAGCATTAATGCCGTAAAATACATATTAACTAGGGAATTTTAAGTGGGATACTTCAAGAGAAATTTTTGTAGTCATGTGTATTTTGAAATATTCTGGACAGTATTTTAACTTTAATTATAGGCAGCAATGCCACAGAATATATACAGTACATATATTTGTTAGTATATGGTTCTAAATTTAGAACTAATGTTCAGGAGTTTGCTGTTTTGAGTGGCTGGTAACACTATACCGAGCTATCAACAGTCCATTAATTTAAGGGAAACAAACATGACTCCAGAGGTTTTAAAGATAAGTCACTCGAAAACTGGGGGCCATATTAGCAACAAAATGCGATAAATATCGTAGAGCACGCTTAGCGCGAAATATTTTATCGCCAGCTATCGCTGGAATATATCGCCACGCTAACGCTGTATTAGCAACAATTAGCGCTATGGCGATGATTATTCCAGCGATAGCGGCATATATGCAGAATATCGCTGGAAAACCAGCGATATTCTCGCATTAACGCTAAGGTGGATTCAGCATTAGAATCCACCTCCTATACTACAAACAGGTAAGTCATAGTCAGTAGCAGGTGATAAAATATAGCGATAAACGCGCTTAGCGCGATTTATTTTATCGCTTCGCCTGCCTTGATAATAGGGGTTAGTGGTGTTAGCGACTGTTTACAGTCGCTTTTAGTGGGGAACGCCTACCTTGCATGTCATTAGCGATAAATATCGCTGACATGCAAGGCGATGTAATTCCCGGCCTCTAACGCCTGAAAGCTGTCGCTAACGCCTGTTAGCGACAGCTTGCTAATAGGGAGTTAAAAATATCGCCGATTTAGCGGCAAAAAGTGCCCCTAAATCGGCGATAAAGCCCTTGATAATATGCCCCTGGGTTCTTTAAAGGGTTTATTATTTGAGCAATGTTTTACATTCATTGATTTAAAAGTGTTTATTAACACTAACTTAGTTTAACACTAACTTCATGTGG
This sequence comes from Calotriton arnoldi, assembly GCA_963921515.1. Classification (NCBI taxonomy): domain Eukaryota; kingdom Metazoa; phylum Chordata; class Amphibia; order Caudata; family Salamandridae; genus Calotriton; species Calotriton arnoldi. The sequence goes on along the minus strand of CAWUFW010021301.1, from coordinate 99,528 downwards.
CAGTAGATGAGTCAAACTTTAGTAATGATTAGCTAGAATGCATCATATTCCGAATACACCTATGGTTTATTGCCGCGTGTGTCAAACACAGTGCTTAATTTGAGCAGGTGGTTTCCGGTGCTCGGCACCAGTACTTAATTGTCAACACCAGTGCTTATGACAATCTGCCACACAGTGGCACTCTCTGTCTAATTTAGAGACGAGCACAAAAAACAGTTGTTTATCAATCAATCAAACCACATTTGTAGAGCGCAACACTGTCTCGCTAGGGGTATCTGGGCGCTGTGTCTCTGTCGAAGAGCCAGGTCTTGAGTCTCTTTCTGAAGTCTTCCAGTGAGGGGGCTTTACGGAGCTGGAGGGGCAGGTCGTTCCAGGTCTTGGCAGTGATGTCAGAGAAGGAGCGGCTGCCGCTGCAAGGGATGCGGGTAGTGTATGCGAGGGCGAGTGAAAAGGAGCGCAGGGGTCTGGTGGGTTGGCGGAAGTTCAGTCGATGGTTGAGATAGGCAGGTCCTAGGTCATGGAGTGCTTTGTATTTGTGTTTGAGGATTTTGAATTGCCATCTTTTCTGGATGGGGAGCCAGTGGAGGTCTCTCCTGTGGAGGGTGATGTGGGTTCGTTTGGGGAGGTCAAAGATGAGTCTGGCTGCAGCGTTCTGTATGGTCTGGAGTCTTCTGAGGAGCTGGGTGGAGATACCGATGTAGAGGACGTTGCAGTAGTCAAGATGGCTGGTGACGAGGGCCTGGGTGACGGTCTTTCTGGTGTTTGTTGGAATCCTTCTGAAGATTCTATGGAGCATGTGAAGTGTGTGGAAGCGAGAGGAGGCGACTGCGTTAACTTGTCATTTCATGGTCTATTAGCTGTCGAGAATGATGTCGAGATTGCGTGCATGGTTGGTCGGTGTGAGTGAGGGTGCGAGTTCTGCAGGCCACTAGCTGTGGTCCCATGCAGAGGTGTTCTTCCTGAAAATCAGCACTTTGGTTTTGTCAGAGTTCAGGTGGAGGCAGCTGTCTCTCATCCATTCAGCTATGTTGGTTATGGCGTTACAGAAGTTGGTTTTGGCCTTGGAGGGGTCTTGGTGAGCGAGCGGATCAGTTGAGTGTCATATGCGTAGGCGATTATGATGAGTCCATGGGATCTGACGACGTCTGCAAGAGGGATCATGTAGACGTTGAACAAGGTGGGGGGGAGGGATGATCCTTGTGGTACGTCGCATAGGATGTTTTTTGGTGCGGAGGTGAAGGGAAGCAGTCGGATGCTTTCTGTGCGTCCTGTGAGAAAGGAGGCGATCAACTTGAGGGCGTTTTGGTGTATGCCTATGTTGTGGAGTCTGTTGATGAGGGTGTTGTGGGAGACTCTGTCGAACGCCGCAGAGATGTAGAGGAGGATCAGGGCCACAGTTTCTCCACAATCGAAGAGTGTTCTGATGTCCTCAGTGGTGGCGATCAGCGTGATCTCAGTGCTGTGGTTGGCACGGAATCCTGATTAAGAGGCGTCCAGTAGGTGGTTTTGTTCCCTAAATTCGGTGAGCTCCTGGTTGATGGCTTTCTCAAGAACATTGGCCGGGTAGGGGAGCAGGGTGATCGGGCGATAATTTTTTAGATCGTTGCGGTCAGTGGAGGATTTCTTTAGGAGGGGTCTGGCGTCTGCATGTTTCCATCTGTCCGGGAAGGTTGCTGTGGAGATGGAGGTATTGAGAATGCTGGTGAGTTGCATGCTGAAAGGGTTCAGTGCGAGGTTGTAGAGGTGGTAGGGGCAGGAGTCAGTGGGCGCCCCGGAGTGGGTGGAGGACATGTTTATGGGATTTATAAAGCGCATGACTACCCATGGGGATCTCAGCGCTGGGAATGATACAGGAGGAGACTGTTTAGCACTTGGGTTTAAGGAAAGAGCCAAGTTTTCAGTCTTTTTTTAAATGCCACTTCATTGTCAATTAGTCGGAGTTCCGGGTCCATACTATTCCAGAGTTTTGGCACCAGATGGGAAAATGACCTTCCACCCCATCTGGCTCTCTTAATTGTGGTGGGATTCATCAGGAAGTTGGAGCTTGACCTTAGTTGTCGACAGGGGGAATAGTGTGAGACCAACTTTTGAATCAGGGCGGGTCCTCTCCCGTACATGGCTCTATGAGCTAGGCTTAAGGACTTGAATTTGATTCTGGCTTGAACTGGAAGCCAGTGAAGCTCTCTGAGTGCAGGTCTAACTGAGTGATGTCTGGGTATATTCAACAACAGTCGGGCAGCTGCATTTTGGACTGACCTGCAGTCTGCTCGTGACATATTTAGGGAGCCCAGAAAGAGGGAGTTGCCGTAGTCCAGCCTTGATACCACCAGGGCTTGGACTACGGTTTTCCTAGACTCCTCTGGGAGCAGGGACATTATTTTTTTTATCATGCGGAGTATATCAAAGCAGGTGGCAGATAATTTTTTTGCCTGAACCTCCATTGTCAGGTTCTGGTCCAGCCACATACCTAAGTTTTTTATGGCTGTTTTTGGACGAGGAGGTGATCCCCAATTAGAAGGCCAGGAGATCTCTGCGCGGGGGCTAAAATTGTTGCCTAGGATCATTAGCTCCGTTTTGTCCCCATTAAGTTTGAGGCTACAATCCGCCATCCAAGATCCGATTTTTTCCAGGCAGGGGACGAGTTGTCTATGGTCAGAGTTAAGCGAGTCTGAGATTGAGAACACTAGTTGAGTGTCATCGGCATATGACACGATGGAGAGACCAAATTCCTGTATTATATGTGCCAAGGGGCTAAGATAAATGTTAAAAAGTGTTGGACTCAGGGAGGATCCCTGGGGACTCCCCACGGTGCTGAGAGGGAGCCTGACTCAAATCCGGCCTCCATACATTGGAAGGATCTATCCCTCAGGAATGACGCAACCCATTGGTTGGCTACTCCTCTGATTCCAACATTCTGCAGTCTATGGATTAGCACAGTATGATCTACCGTGTCAAACGCTGCGCTTAAATCCAGAAGTACTACGGCCGCAGTTCTCCCTTGGTCTAAGATGGATTTGAGTTTTTCAGTGACCACCAACAGAGCTGACTCGGTGCTGTGGTTAGGTCGAAAACCCATCTGTGTCTGGTGTATAATGTTATTGTTTTCGAGGAAACTAGAGATCGTGCTATTCGCATGTTTCTCAGCAATCTTGCCTAAAATAGGCAGTAGGGATATTGGGCGATAATTGGCCAAATCTGCGGGGTCAAGATGTGTTTTCTTTAGCAAGGGTTTAATGATAGCGTGTTTCCACTCTTTAGGCACCTTGCCCTTTTCAAAGGAAAGATTTTTAAGATTGAATATTTGGTTGAAAACAGCGTTCCCCCCTTGGACTAGAATATGTGGTGGGGCTGGATCAAGCGGGGAGCCCGATTTAATTTTCTGCAATATGGAATATCCCTGATCTGCCTTCATTTTCGGGAAGGACAGGAGAGCAGGTGTGGGGGTGGGGCAGTTCCAAATGTTCACTCTTACTTGGGGAGTTTAAAATACTATGGGGGCCCTCTATGGCACCTGGCATCGTGGGGGAATTGGGGTGGAGGGAGTTATAGATGTTTTCCACTTTGCTCTTGAAAAATGAGGCTAGCCCATTGCATCTTTCTTTGGAATATTGGGAACTGTTTGTTCCTGGGACTAGTGTGGTGAGTGATTTGACAATTTTAAAAGCTCCTTAGAGGAGTTAGAGGACCTTGCAATTTTTCCTTCAAAGAAGGCTGCTTGAGCTTTCCTAATGCTCTTGTGATAGAGCTGTATTGCTAGTTTGTAGGCTCTTTTGAGCTCTGGATCATATGATTTCCTCCAATTACGTTCTAGTCTTTTACAGCTCCAGCGTGGGGCAGAACCAGGACGATCTATTCAAGTTTTTATACGTTAGAGGACCTGGCTTCCTAAAGTTCCGATCAATGGAACTATTTATCCAGGTTCGCCAGTTGTCATAGGCCTCTTCCAGGTCCTTAGTATCTGGTGGAGTGGAGGATTCCAAATCTTTAATCCACTCCTCCGGAACTTTCCTGGGCCATTTGCGCCCCACTACTATAGGTTCTTTTCTTTGCTCACCTATATGAGGTTTACGGAGGCGCAGCGGAATCATGGCGTGATCTGTCCATGGTACCCGCTTGGGTGCAAGCACCTCCAATCTGGGGTCGTTTGAAAAAACAGGGTCTAGGAGGTGACCTTTTTCGTGGGTAGCTGACGGTGTCAGTTGAAGAAGCTGTAGGGCCTCCAAGTCAGCTAGGCATCTCCTAGCTGATGAGTCATTAGGATCATCCAAATGGATGTTAAGGTCCCCTAACACTGTGAGGGCACTTTTCCCTATTAACATGCTCGCCAGCATGTCAGGGGCTGAGTCTAAAAATTATGTACAGGCCCCTGGAGGTCTGTAGATCAATCCGCCTGAGAAGGAGCTTGAAGGCGAAAGTGATAAACTAAAAGTAAATGCCTCGGATTTTGCGATGTTAAGAGGGGAAATAGTACACCCTAACTGTGTTTTGCAAATAATGGCAATACCCCCTCCTATCTCTCCAACTCTATCCCGGCGGTAAATATCATAGCCCTGAGGTAGGGCTTCTAAAATTTCCGGGGTTGAACTTTCTCGAAGCCAGGTTTCAGTTAAAAACAGGACCGCCAGTTCCTCTTCTTCTATTAGAAGTCTAATCTCCACCGCGTGCTTGGGAAGGGATCTACAGTTTATTAGTCCCATCTTCCAGGCTTTGCAGTGACCCGTACTATTATCCAATCCTAGTGCAATGGGCACCCTTGTCTCTCCCGAAAACCCACAGACAGGACAGATCAAGGGCGGCTCTGCTCTCAGAGCATGCCTACACAATGGGTGAACGGCTTCGTTCATAGCTAAAAGCTCCGTGTTAGTATAACTGACGGGTTTTTCAGGGAGGATAGTAATTTGGGCAGGGTTCCTGGCCCCTGGCCCCGGGTGGGCGCGGACGGGCACAGATGGGCTTGCCTTAGGCGCGCCTTTGGCGCGCCAGCGGCGCGCCCGCTGCGCGTCGGCGCCATCCTAAGCTTAAGTGCAGCCTGAGCCAAAGCTAAAGTGAGCACTAGAGCGCCGACTTCCAAGATGGCTGTGACCTAATGGCCACCAGGAAGTGAGGATGTTCGGCGTGGATACCTCCCTCCACAACAATCAGCTATGGGAGCTGTGGTGGACCGGGGAGTCAAATCCAACAAACAATGCAATTAAGGTATTTCGTATTTGATAATTAAAAGCTTTAAAAAGTGCGCGAGGTCGCGCTGTGCAAAATGCGCTAGCAGCAGTATTCAGAGGATCAATAGCAGTTAAAAACAGTTAAGAACAGCGTGGCGGTTCCCCTCAGCCCAGCGTGTGCTTGTAGCTGCCTCTACCTGATCCAATGATAGCTGAGGTGGTCAGGGCGTGAGCAGTGACCAGGTGGTGATGGTTTGGCTGGTGTTCACTGGTTGGTTGAGGTCATCGGGGATGAGGGTGGCGGGTTGGATGTTGAAATTGTAGATGTTGGTGATCTTGCTGTGGAAGTAGTCTGAAAAGGTGTCACAGAGTTTTTTGGAGGGGTGGATGGTGTTCTCTATGGCTTTTGGGTTGGAGAATTGTTTGACTATTTTGAAGAGTTCCTTTGTGTGGTTGGCCGCGGAGTCAATGCAGGTGGTGATGGCTGCTTTCTTGGCTTCTTTGATGTGCCAGTGATAGTTGCTGAGGGCTGTTTTGTGTGCTGCTCTTTGTTGGCGGCATTCTTGCTGGCGCACCATCGTTTCTCCAGTTGGTGTCAGTTGCATTTGGAGGTTCTGAGTTCTGGTGTGTATCAGCTGGCATGTTTGGGGCTGTTGTTGGATTTTGTAGGCTTCAGTGGGGTGACTCTGTTGGTGCTGTGGTTGATCCAGGTGGCAAAGTTCTGGACGGCCTGGTTGAGGTCTATTGAGGTCGCGGGTTGGGAGGTGGTGAGGGCGACCCTGCTCTAGCTGCGGTGGGAGGAGATCTGATGCCTTATGATGGTGTGCTGTGCATCGTTGATGGTGAAATGCACGATGGTGAGGTTAGTACAGGTGAGCTCTGGGGTATGGTTGAATTTGATTCTGTCGATTGAGGTGAAAATGGGGTCAAGTGTGTGCCTGGCTTTGTGGGTGGGTTTGGTGACCAATTGGGTGAGGCCGATGTTGTTCAGGTTCTCCAGGAGTGCGATGGAATTGGTGTAGTTGGGGTCGTCGATGTGGAAGTTGAAGTCGCCGAGTAGTGAGAGTCGATTGCTAGGTGAGCGATGAGGTTGGGGTTGGCGTTGCAGACTGTTGCTCGGGGTCCCGGGGGTACGTAGGTGAGGGTGCCTCTCATCGTGGTCTTCACGTTAGTTTGTAGTAGGAAGTTGAGGTGTTCCATTAGAGGGGTGGGGTTGTCGTTGGTGATGGTGCATCTGATAGTGTCCTTGAAGATGATGGCGATGCCTCCGCCTTGTTTCTTGGCACAGTCATGGTGTATCATCTTGTAGCCTTCAGGAGAGGTGGTGGTGATGTCAGGGTTCGAGGAGGGGTTGAGCCACGTTTCGTTGATGAAGGCAACGTCGTTGAGAGGGTGGTGATGGTGTCCCAGATTTCCGTGGCATGTTTGCAGAGTGAGCGGGTGTTGAGCAGGATACAGTGGAGCAGTTCCAAAGTTCTTGGTCTTGTGGGCAGAAGTGGTGCAGGAACTTTCATACGTTGTGTCGCAGGAGAAGTGGCAGTGTCGGCAGGGGAAGGGTCCTTTGGTGGATCGTGGGAAGGAGGAGATGCAGCTGTTGTTTTAGGGTTCAGGTACAAGAGTTCCTTAGCGGTGTACTGTTGGACGGCGGGAGGGCCAGGGATTCTGGTGCTGGGTGTTGTCCCACCCATGGTGCGTGGGCGGCGTGCCTATTGTGCGCGTCTGCTGCGTGGTCATGTAGCGGTCTGCATTAGTGGTGCTGGTAGGAGGTCCTAGTGCAGGCTGCACAGGGACAGGGCAGCAGGCAGCGCAGGGACAGCAGGCAGCGAGGGGACAGGGACAGCAGGCAGCGCAGTGACAGGGAATTCAGATACATTGCAAATGATGAATACCTGCCATCCAAGCCATTTTTATAGCTTTAGGGGCGTGGAATAGTCTGATTGTCACACTTGTAGGCGTGCGATGGGTAGTAGTTGAGTTGGTACTGACATGGGCAGCGCTGGCAGGGGCAATCGGTGGTGCCGGCCGCAGTACCACTCTGAGGAGGGCCATGGCACTTGTTTTGTTACAAACTAAGCACTGGAAACTAGGACCGCTCTGTAACTTATTAGGTTGATACCTCTGTTTGGCCTCCTTAAAGGAGATAGTTAAGTAATCTTCTCTGGTGCCAAACACCAAAGCAATGGAAACTGATGCATGCCAGGAGATTTGGGGAATACTGAAAGGCCCAACCACAGGTATGCAATACACTTCAAGCAAACCAGCATACGGTGAAATCGGTTGTCTTGGTGTTTTTGCGTCGAATGTGTCCTAGTATAGTATTTTTCAGGAGTTTGCTGCGTAAAAACGCAGTTTACCTTCAATCCTTTAAAATAAAAAAAATGCATCGGCGGCTGCTTTTAGATGCTTACTGGGTCATTGTGAGGCTAAGCCGTCCCAGTAACCTCGGCATCCTGATCTGATTGGCGGTGATGAGGTCAGTTTCACTCGGCTTTGTTCATGCCGTGCACTTGTCGGGAGGAATCACTTCCGAGTGAGGAGGCAATTATTTCCGGCCCAGATAACCCCCATCTTTCAGCTCACATGCTGAGGCCCTGGAGCCACATTCTTTCACTTTACTCGTCCAAAACTGCGAATTGTTCTGCAAGAGATGCCAACAATGAACTGTAGTCATTGGACGAGCAGCAGATTTTTTTTTACTGCTCTTTATTTATTTATTTTTTTCTGTGCCAGATTTAATAGCACCTGCTAGGCATCAGCCCTGGCTCAGATTTACTTCTCTGTGGGGTTATGCAGAAGTCACTAAGATGCACATATAACTGTAGAACAATAGTTTCTCAGAACATGTTCTGTTAAACATGAAATGCCCCAAATTACTCCTTACTTTTGGAAGAGGCAAGCATTACGGTACATTTTAGCTGGATGGCATTAGGACTATTTTCTTTTTAAATTACTATTTTGTAATGTAACACTTATTTCTCCAGTCTCCCTGTGCAGATGGACTGTAAATGACAAATGTAATTCTAGGGGGATGACTGAATGTTCATTCGCTCTCACAAGCAAGTCTTAGAAGGCCTAGAAGTGGAACCTTAACATAACGTGTATTTGTAAAGCGCACGTTCACCCAGAAGGGTATCTTGGCGCTGAGTAACAAATGTTTATTGTTACCCAACTCAATGGTACGCCTTTTATCGACCTCAGAAGGATGAAGTGCTAGTGGATCCGTCGGGATTTTAACATGTGACCATGAGGTTAAACACAGGCCTCTACAGTGGACGCATTAGTCCACTAAGCCACAAGACCCGTCAAGAGTATCTGATGACCATGAGTGTGCTTGTACTTTACCACTTGAGTGGGAAGAGTCAGGTCGACTTTCTGCTGTGCGCACCCAGCGGCCAATCCAAAGAATTCCTCTACTCTGCAGTCCAGAGAATATTTTGAGCTTCCGAGCTTGAGTTGAAGGACTATGACGCCCTCCACATGAACACACAACATGGCCTATATTTAGAAACCACTTTCACCTATTCCATGCAACCTTTGGAAAAACACCAGGAGGCAAGAAAAAAACACCACCTACTACTTCCATACCCAGGCTTCAATCCTGCTAACGTCTTCTATGCATTGATGCTTCCTAGAAGGCATGGCTGCCATTTCTTTGATGTCAGATCAACACAAGGACATTTTAATATTTGCTAAATAGAGGGCTTCTGTAAGCCTGACATGCCTTGGATTATTTTTAAAGGAGCCCAGATAAGTAATTTATCAGTAATATACCGCACTTTCTATTTCCTTTGATAATATTCCTTATGGTGCCTTCTTTATTTCTATAACAATTCTTTATCAAGCCATGAAGGTAGGTGAATTATAGCCTTATTGCATCAAAGTCAAACAATACCAATTTTGCAAACATGATTCTCTAACTCTGTAAGCAAGTTCCCCCATATAGCCTCAAATTTGGCATTTGAATGTTTACTTTACATATCACTCTTTCAAAAAATGCCACATTAAACATGTCATGAAACTGTGTACCATAGGAAAGTATTGTCGGGTTTTCCAGAATCCAAGGATTCCTATCTTCGCTAGGGTCATAGTGGGCAAGTACCAGTGCCGGCACAGGTTTGGGATGTCTGGAATGACAGATGTGTCATGAAGTAATAGAATTTGAGCTGTCACTAGGCTCTCGATATTTCATACTGTCTTTAATTCATCCCATACTGGTGCTCAGTAGCCATTCAATTTCTGATATTCCCATAGAACGAGTACAATGTTCCAATTGGAGCGTGCGCGTCTTCAACATAGCGAATCCGGGCTTTGCCTGCCATTATGTAGCCTATGGGGGAACCAGCGCCATTGGTGCAGGATTCTAAAGCATACCAATTTCAGCCTGGCTTCCCTCAACCTTATATCATGATAAGTAAGAATGTTGCTTCAAGCTGTAGGCTGAAGATCCACAAAGGAATTGAAAAGTCCATCGACAGCAAGTGGTCAATCTTCAGAATTCCTTTCTAGGTGAAGACGCGTGATTTATCTATTGCAATCTCGCAAATATGCCACAGGGTTGTCCCCATATGCATCAGGTGATGGAGTCCCAGCTGTTTGTGTGCTATCCACCAGCTGCATAAAAGACAATAAACGACTGGGTTTGTGTCTGGCTTAGGATACTGGATCTCCATGAACAGTGGGGCTAGCCTTCCTAGCCCTCCCTCAGATGGCAGTATTGCATTCTTTATAAAAATCTTAGGGGGGAACCTCTGTGTGCGAGGGAAAACATGTACCTTTCCTGGGATAATTGATGTGTGATTCAGTACATATCTATGTGAGGGCAGGCATAAACCCCTCCATTGCACAGAGGCATAATGTTTGGTGACTTCTCAGGCAAATGTATAATTTCACTTTTTAGGGCTCTTAAGAGGCCTACCACCGACAATGAAGGTATGGCAAAAGTGTGGTTGAATCAGGGCATCACTATCCTTTTATTGATTTGTACAAGCCCCCTGCCCCCATAGTGAGAACTGTATTTTGGTCCTCAACAGAAGGTCCACGGTCAGTTTGTCTAGTGATGGAAACAGATTATCCCTGGCCATGTGTTCAAGACCAGGGTCCTCTCGGATGCCTAGGTATTTCAGTCAAGAGGCTTTCCATCTGAACGGGTAGAACCCAAGGAGGCTATAGTTGTGTGTTTAATGAATGCTATTGACTCAATTTTACCCCAGTTTATCCTACACCCTGAGAACCTGGAGAAGAGCAGGATATGTGACATGAGTGGGGCAATGGCTGTGCCAACAATGTCATTGATAAGTCATATTAAGAGCTTCCGTTCCCTAGCTGGTGTATCTATGTCTTGTATGCCTTCATTCTGGTGGTTGTATAGATTAGGCCTGGGCGGTAAATTCCGTTCCGCTCGCGGAAATTGGGTAATTTTGCGTTCCGCGGAGAATGCGGAATTGCCAAAAATTCCGCGATCCGCAGCTTCGCGGAATTTTTTGCTTGTTCGCACTTTCAAAGTGCGTGTTCGCGAGATATTTCCCCCCGAGCACGCAAACAGCGTTCGCGAACAGGAAAAAAGCATCGCGAACGGGCTAGATCCAGCAGTTCTAGCACTAACAGAAATAATAGCAGAGACAGTGGGCAGTCTCCTCTGGTTCCTCAGCACCCTACAGGACTGGGATATGAGGCTCCCACAGGTCATAGAGGCTGTGCCTTTATAGTTGACTTCTACGGAGTACATCACATCCCATACTTCTGTTTAAAAAAATAAAAATACCTGAATAAAAAAACCTGCTGGAATACGACATGCAACATCCTTTCTCTTCTTCAACATAAATCTAAAAGAAAACACCTCATAATGAAGCACCTTCTCAACACATAGGCCCAGTTTATGAGTTGCAGTGTACGTACTCGTAAATATTTGTACTGTGCAGTAACACACCATCAGTACCATGCAAATATTAGTTAACCCTCACAGAATGGAAATTACCCATGTGGACGCAGTTATCTGGATCAAATTATGCATGGAATGCCCTATTCCTTGAGGAACAGTCACCTTTTCCACCTGCTTTAGGTGGGTGTAAAATGGAAGCAGGGGGGCCAGTGCATGTGCAAGATGTTGATGGTCTGAGTAGGCTGTCGTGGGAAACATCCATTACAACGCAGGCATTACATCGTAATGCCTTTACAATGCATCTGCCATTACAACGCATGCCATTACAAAGTATGCCATTACAACGTATGCCATTACAACGCATGTGGCATTACAAAGCATGCTATTACAAGGAAAATTAAGGTAAGTGTTGAAGGTAAGTTATAATTACTTGAGTATTATTCAATATTGATTATGCTTGTGTTTTAAAAAATGTTTTTGAATTAACATTTGATTTAAAATTAACTTATTATGAATTTAAAAAAACAAAAAAACATAATTTTTAAGAGGGTCTGACACCAATCCACTTTGACAGGGTGCAAAGGAAACGGGGTTTGGGTGGGGAAGTGTATTAATAGCCAGGTATACATTTTTATACTTGGGTATTAATTATTATTAATTTTAAAATAGTTCTTTATCATTTAAAAAAAAAGAAAATAAATCAATGTAATGAGGGTGTCTCACCCATCGATTGGGATGGGATTGGAAGAGAATTAGGAGGTTTGGGTATTAATTATTATTAATTTTAAAATGTATTTTTAGTCATGTTTAAAAAATTTAAATAGTTCAATGTTTACAGGGTGTCTTACCCTTCCTCTGGGCTGGTATGGAAGGGAATTAGGAGTTTTGGGTTGTTGGAATTTATTAATACACAGTTAATACTTGTGTATTATTTATAGTGATTTCTATTTTAAATTTTAATTTAATAAAATAAATGTATAAATAATATTTATGAGGGATTGACACCCATCCCCTGGGATGGGATGCAAGGGAAAGAGGGGTTTTGGGTGGGGAAGTGTATTAATACAGGGGAATTAATTTGAATACTCGGGATTAATTAATAATAACATAAAAATTGATTATTAGAATTTTAAATTACAATAAAAAAATCAAAATTGTGAGGTTCTGACACTCCTCATCTGGGATGGGCTGTAAGGAAATAAGGGTTTTGGGTGGAGGAGTGTTTAACACCCAGAAATTAATTTAAGGACTTGGGAATTATTTTATATTTGAAATTAACAACATTTTAAATTAAAAAAAGATATGTTGTTTTACCACTTACTCTATGGCGTGGGATGTTAGAGTAGAAAGGGGTTTGAAGTAGGGGAATGTACAATTTATTAAAAATAGTTTTAAAACATTTGTGAAAGAATTTAAATAAATAATATAATAATTGACTATGGAAACATGCATATATGTACATTTTAACTAAGATAATACATACAGCGCAAAAGTGGAAAATATTTAAAATTGATATAATAAATTGTATTAGAGGATAAATAAAATAGAACACATAAAATTTATTTTTGGATAGTTTATTTCATTTAAAAAAATATATAACAGTTAACAAAAGTTAAAAATTAAAGTAATAAAAATAACTTATGGAAACACAGTGTTCTAGTCCCCATCTTCAAGAAGGGAGATAGGGGCTGTCCGAAGAACTATAGACCCATCTCCCTTCTGGACACAACGGCAAAATTAATGGGCTGGCTACTACTAGCCAGATTGGAGACATGGGCACTGGAATGAAACATCTTAATACAGGCTCAATATGGCTTCCAGAAGGGAAAGGGGACGGTGGGCCAATGTCTTAATCTTTCGCTATGCATAGACAAGTACACAAAGGCCAAGGGCGGAAAGCTATACATGGCCATCATAGACTTGTACGCTGCGTTCGAATGTGTGTCCCATCAGAAGTTGTGGCCCATGATGGTGGAAATGGGGATCGATCTTCCAATCATTCATTTCATTTATCAGCTATACTCTAACGCCACGGCCTGTGTGAGATATGGCCGAAATGGAGAATGCACACGTGTGTTTAAAATAGAAAAGGGGTTAGGCAGGGTTGCGTCCTCGCCCCGTTTCTCATTTCCATCTATACTAACGGGGTGGAGGCGGCCCTGTCTGGCACAACTCTCGACGTTCCCAGATTTGATGACTCCCCCTTACCAATATTGGCCTACGCTGATGATGCAGTGTTACTAGCGAGGACAGGGTAGCTCTTCAGAGTCTTTTAACTGCGTATGCTGCCTTTGTGGCCTCGCTGGACCTCCGCGTTAATGAAAGTAAATCTTTTATCATTATAGCTGGAGCTACCCGAGGTGCAAAAGTGCCTCATTTTCATTTAGCCTCCTAAAAAATCGAAGTAGTTGACTCCTTCGCATACCTGGGCGTTCTGTTCGACAGCAAACAAACTTGGTCGAAATTGGTGGCTGCCAGAGCCCTGGGCATGGAAAGAAGTCTACTGGCGTTAAGAGGCTTTACTAAGAAGCTGGGGGCCAGCCCCGTGGACACATTTAAAACCATTTATCTAGCCAAAACAAAGGCGGCGGTAACTTATGGGGCTGGAGTCTGGGGGATGGCTCATATCGAGCAATTGCAGAGAATGGAAGACACCTTTTTTAAGTCTAGGGTCTCATTACCACCTTCAGCATCTAATTTCATTTTACACCTTGAATTAGAACTCCCTTACTTGTCTGATTGCATTAGGCTGGCACCGATCCTACTGTGGCTCTCCATCTGGCGGAGGACGACGGTTAATTTAACCCAACGCATTATTGGTGATTGCCTCAGGTTGGAGGGTCGCAGTGGGATCGGTTGGCTCAGTTATGTGGAAGCTGAGCTAAGAGCCATCGGGCAGGAGGAGCTGTTTAAAGACCCAGCTTCATGTAGGAACGTTTCAAAACAGAAACTGATTGATCTATACATGCAGAGGGCTGCTTTTATTCGCAGGGGGAGGATCTGTCACCAACAGGCGCTTATCGCTTATGCCTTTGTTCCCCCTAGACCTGCGGGAGAGCATCACTATTTCTATCTCTCACGTATTACTATGGCTCAACACAGATTTATTCTGGTGCGTTTCCGTCTTAATTTTATCCCTCTGATGCTTGGGTTCCCAGAGAGGAAGTTCAAGCATGCTGACCTCATCCCGTGTCCGTGTGACAATGTCTCATCCCAAACTGATTTACATTTGGTATTGTTTTGCAAATTTTACTACAGAGAAAGAGAAGCTTTCATTTTACCCATTTTAAGACATCAAAACTTTAAACAATACAGGGTGGCACTGTATTTTTTGAAGTCTTTACCTAATCCGTATATTTGTTTTTCAGTAGCATCTTTTATGTGGGCTTGCATGAGAAAGAGAAAGTCGATGGGCACGCTAACTTGAATCACTGTAAAGGTTACCCAAAATCATGATTGTAAATTGTTTTATGGTTTTTTAATGGCTTGATATGATGAATTTGTGCTTTTATGATCTTTTTTTTTTAATAGATCGAATAAAGATTTTAAACAAAACTTATATTATTTATTATTTATTAAAAATAAACATTGTATTTTAATTGTACAGTAACATATTGTTTTTTTGTTTTGTAGGTTTTCCCATGCTTTCACATTGAAATGAATGAGAGGAATTGTCCTTTTTACCAATACAGATGACGTTGCCGGTTGTACGTAAGTTTCTACAGTCGCTGGATCGTCGCGCTCAAGATCAGAAGCAAGGAAGAGCTGCGCTCAGGTAAGGCAATTTTAAATTTAAAAAGATAGATTGTGGGTGGCATAGTTTATTGTAAGGAGAGAGAAAGGAGGTAGTTAGAACTAGGCTAGTACTTTTATGCATGTTTTGAATGTTTTAACCAACTTTTTCATTCCTATGCAGGTAGCGGTTGTAGGCCCACGTCGGGTGGATTGCTTTTTTGACACTTTGGTTTTAAGAAAAATATTTTAAAAGAGAGATTTTTATTTCTTTTAAACTAAAGTGTAAAGAAAGCAATATTTTTTTAAATTTTTGATGTGTCACGTTTTCAAAACATCGTATTGCATAGTCTCAGATTTTCGGCCGCGTGGAAGGTTCAAGAATACAGATGGCATAGATGGATGAATCGATGTTTTGGACAATTTGGAAGTTTTGCTTAATGGTTTTTTACTTTATGCAGGATTTCTGTGGATAGTGGATTGCAACGATGGATTTTTGGCAGAAAAACGTTATTTTTCGGGATTTTCTTTTTGAGATGCGTTTTTTTAGGTGGACACAGTACAGTTTGCAGCACTATATTCGCTGTAAAAAATGGCTATGTTTGATAGTTTGATTCGGGAATTGGATTCCATCTTGGAATATGGATTTGTTACTATGGATTTTTGGATTGCACAAGACTCTTGGTGAAATGTGGGATTGTACGCAAGTCCAAGAGCCGAAGAAAGAAGACAACTGAAGGTAGGAAACCTGACTTTTTAAAATTAAAAAAATTTGAACAATGCCAATTGAATTAGTAAAATTGAAATACAAAACAGGCAAGTAAGGTTGAATAGGTGTTAGTGAAGGTTATAAATGTAGTATGTGTTCAATATTGTCTAGGTAGTCTGATGCCACCATCAACGGAAATTGTTGAATTTGACCCAATGGTCGCTCGGACATTTCTTTTGTTCTTTTTGAAATTTGTGGGTTCAGACTACCAGTCAATGATTGCGCAATTCTCATTTCTTGGAAACTTTGCTCCTTCTTTAAAATTTCTAAATAATAATATAAATTAGGGCGAGGTCTTCCAATTGATTTGTTGAAGGAGTTGTGCAATACCTCTATGGCATTATTTGTTTTTGTTCCTCCCTCTAAGCAGGTCCTGTAACAGTTCTACCACTTCACGTGAAAACGTGGCTTCCTCCTGCGACCTGACGTGCTTAGATGGCCAATCCATGTGTCCTCAAAGTAATTTAGAAGGGGTGCCAATTTTTCTTCGTTTGTAGTAAAATATTCTGATTCAGTAATTGATGTGTAGTATTCATCCACACAGTCAGAAGGAAGAAAGCACAGGGCAGTTAGTTTTTTTAACTCAAATTGCAGTTTACTGTCTGATATGTAATCCTCAACTAAGGATATTTTTAGAATTTTTCTCCAATATTCCTGTGTAAAGTGAAAAAAACATCCTTGAATCTGGGTATCTGGATACATTTTGGTGATGGTGTTAATCATGGGTAATTCAAAGTCAATTAACACTTTTCTAGGACTTTTGTTCAGGGTTTTAGATTTTACCACTGTTAAAAATTCAGTGTATGTTGAGGTTGGCTTATCAGGGAGTAAACTGTACACTAAAGGAACTACAGTGTCATTAATGTAGGCATGAATAGTGTATATTTGGGTGAATGGGTGGGGTGTGGATTTAAATGTCCCATCCAACATCCAGATATCACTAGTCTCCAATTTCACTAGGTTATGGGGTGTGCTAAAGATTAGTATTAGTTTTTGAGGGGTTTTGTTGTCATGCAAAAGAAAGGTTTCATTAGTAACAGTGACAGTTAGTTCAGGAGGAATGTTAATATCAGAGTATGGTTGGGGTGTTACACGTTGGGGATTACTTGCCTGTTTTTTTCGCTCTATAATTCTGCGTAAGTTTTGGATTGTGGGCATACAACTTGCTACATGCATAGGAATGTTTTGGGATACCTCCCTCAAAACTGCGCCACAGGGTTCATTGGAGGTGGATGCAAGGTCTTTCATTTGATTTATGTTTTCTCTAACCTCAATCTCCATTGCAGAGGCAGAGTGGTTATGCTCTGTGGTCCTTTCAACAGTGTCAACAAGAGTAACCGCTCTGCCTGTGCAATGGGATGAGTAATATTGCACACACCTCCAATGACACTTGGGTTCAGTTAATCTCTCCTTACAATAAACGTAGCCACTGTACTTCAATAATCGATTGCCTTTGTTGGATTTCATGTACGTTGCCTGTCTTCCAGTTGCCATCTTGATTTTTGTCTAAAAAAAAGTAAGAAAGTGATTATGTGTGTTAGTTATTTGATTTTTTCTAGTTATTGCAATCTGTCAAAAACAAATCTGGTTAATAGTTTTTTGACTGCCTTATGACTTTTCAAATAATATGCTGTTTATTAGATTGTTTGACTTTGATTTTGCAAGCTAAGATTTCGTATTATGGTTTGCAGTTGACTCCTGTGAAATGAAAAATAGGCTTTATTTATGGGTAATGTATTTTTCCTCACCTTATTAAGGTTTTATTGTTTGTTGATCTAGGACTTTCTCCTGGTTGTTTGGCTGACTTAGTATTCTCCCTTCTGGATGATGTTGGGTATGTCTGAAAGAAAAGGTTGAGATTAAATGAGCTCTTTGAAATTTATGTTTGCTTAGCCTTCTTTCGCCATTTTTCATTTGGTTTTTAAAGAGATTTTTGTTTGTCTTGCCTTTTGGACACTAATGCGTAATGTTCTAGTTAGTTTTGGTTGTATTGTTAGGGTTTCCAAATATTTTACCTCTAAAAGGCCTTTTGCTTGTTGAGTAAGTGGTGGTGACAATGGGTGGAAGTTCAGCTGTTGGTTATGTTTGTCCTGTTGTTATTTGCAGATTTATTGAACCTATGAAAAAAAGAATATTTATTGTATGTTCCCCTGTTAAATGATTACATTTCTGAAAGCAGCAACTGACCAATATCTTTCATTTTGTACCTCATCACTGTCCAGCACCTTCCCTGAGGCAAACACCTGGTGGAGTTAGAATAATACTTTTGCCCCCCACCTCTGTCCAGCAACTTCCCTGAGGAAAACACTTGGCGGAGTTAGAATAATAATTTTGCCCCCCACCACTGTCCAGCACCTTCCCTGAGGCAAACACCTGGCGGAGTTAGAATAATAATTTTGCCCCCCACCACTGTCCTGTACCTTCCCTGAGGCAAACACCTGGCGGAGTTAGAATAATGATTTTGCCCCCTACCACTATCCAGCACCTTCCCTGAGGCAAACACCTAGCGGAGTTTGAATAATAATTTTACCCCAACCACTGTCCAGCACCTTCCCTGAGGCAAACACTTGGTGGAGTTAGAATAATAATTTTGCCCCCCACCTCTGTCCAGCACCTTCCCTGAGGAAAACACTTGGCGGAGTTAGAATAATAATTTTGCCCCCCACCACTGTCCAGCACCTTCCCTGAGGCAAACACCTCGCGGAGTTAGAACAATAATTTTGCCCCCCACCACTGTCCAGCACCTTCCCTGAGGCAAACACCTGGCGGAGTTAGAATAGTAATTTTGTCCCCCACCACTTTCCAGCACCTTCCCTAAAGAAAACACTTAGCGGAATTAGAATAATAATTTTGCCCAGCACCACTGTGCAGCACCTTCTCTGAGGCAAACACCCTGTGGAGTTAGAATAATAATTTTGCCCCCTACCACAGACCAGCACCTTCCTTTAAGCAAACACCTGGCTGAGTTAGAATAATAATTTTGCCCTCCGCCACTGTCAAGCACCTTCCCTGAGGCAAACACTTGCCGGAGTTAGAATAATACATTTTTCCCCCAACCACTGTCCAGCACCTTCACGGAGGCAAACACCAGGCGGAGTTAGAATAATAATTTTGCCCCCCCACCACTGTCCAGCATCGTCCCTGAGGCAAACACCTGGCGGAGTTAGAATAATCATTTTGCCCCCAAACTCTGTCCAGCACCTTCCCTGAGGAAAACACTTGGCAGAGTTAGAATAATAATTTTGCCCCCCCACCACTGTCCAGCATCTCCCCTGAAGCAAACACCTGATGGAGTTAGAATAACAATTTTGCCTCCCACCACTGTCCAGCACCTTCCCAGGGGCAAACACTTGGCGTAGTTAGAATAATTCATTTTTCCCCTACCACTGTCCAGCACCTTCCCTAAGGCAAACACCTGGCGGAGTTAGAATAATAATTTTGCCCCATCACTGTCCAGCACTTTCCCTGAAGCAAACACTTGGCGGACTTAGAATAATAATTTAGCCCCCCACCTCTGTCCAGCACCTTCCCTGAGGAAAACACTTGACTGAGTTAGAATAATAATTTTGCCCCCCACCACTGACCAGCACCTTGCCAAAAAATTGTGAAATAATTTAAAGCAAAAAATTGTATTTTGTTTGGGGAAAATAAATTATATAGTATACTTACAGATGATTGTCCAAAGGATTGTTTTCAACAATTTATAATTGTTGTTGGTGTATGATCAATCTCTGTAGAAATTTAAAAAAATTAAATTGTTATTTCCGATTTAGGGTTTTATGATATAAATAGATGTAGTTTGATATTCACTTACTTATGAACAGAAATATGTATTCTGGATTTTATGTTGTAGATTTGGGGCTGTTTTTGAAGTGCTGTAATTAATTTTACAATAAATTTAAAGTATATGAATTATTTCTTTCATTAAGCAGGTGTTTCATTTTAAACTTACACTAACTTCAGTCAGTAGGTGGCAGTGTGTAATTCGAAAGTTTGAGATGTCTCCTCATACTCCTGCTGCGTGTGATCACCATGGAAGTCAGTGCACCACTGAGCACAAAATGGTGGTCAGCTTCTTTTATACGTTTTTAAGGGATAAACGAAAATTTTAAAGAAAACATGTTCTGGAAACGATTTTTCCGCGTCATTCAGAACCTGACAGAATGTATATTTATTATGTGTTGTGTGAAATGTTGGTTTATACGTTCCGTTTCAGAATGTCAGCCATTTTGAGTAGATGATTGGACGGCTGCTGTAATGAAAATAGTTGAAGGACACCCGTTTTCTCTGGTTTGTGCGCATTGTATGTAGAAGCTGCTTTTGCCACTGACTATAGAGTGTATTTCTTATAAAATGCTTTGTATATATGCATAAAAATCAGAGTTATTCTTTTAAAAAAAAATTGTAAAAACAAATTAAACAAAATAATTATTAATACCTATGCATTTGAATACTTCGGTATTAGAATTAATACACAAGTATTAAAATAAATACCTGGCTATTAATAAACTCCCCCACCCAAACCCCCTGTTTCCCTTCCATCCCGTCCCAGAGGATGGATGAAAAAAAACTTTCATAATTTTTACTGTAACATAGAAAACATATTATGCGTGGTAATGGTATGCGAAGTAATACTATGCGTTGTAATGGTATGTGTTGTAATGGTAGTTTTAATATAACCCTATGAACATGCGTTGAAATGGCTTGCATTGTAAAACATGCATTGTAATGGTATTTGCATTGTAAAAACTGCGATGTAAAAGTATGCATTGTAATGGTATGCATTGTAACGTCATATATTCGCTGTAGTAGACGAGACTGGGCTGGGCCAGATCTGTGCTTCTGCCCAAACACCCAACCTAATCCTCCAGCGATTCTCCCGCCTGAATTTTTTGCCCATTAAAATTGGGCTTGGTGTGGCAACATCAGCCAATCATGAACAGGCTGAGCAGTATCACACCTAGGAAAACCACTCCACCCAACATGTAAATGGACCAATATTTTCCTGAAAATATGAGTTTCCACAACCTTGCAACAAATATTAATCCTTTTCTCACTCAATTCTACCCTCTCCCTCCCTGCTTCTATCACTCCATTTGTATAATATCTTTCAAGATTTTAGACCACGTATGTGAATAATCTATTTCCATGGGCTTGATTTAGATTCTGGCAGATTAGACACTCTTTCACAAACATGATGGATATCCAGTCTGCCGCATTACAAGTGCCATAGGATAAAAAGCGATTGTACTTTGGAATATTGAGTACAGGAATATCTTGACACTCTAATATCATGCGCAAAACAACAAGGGACAACATTTGGAAAGGTAGCTGCACAGAGGGAAGTATAGATTTACTAAATACTATTCTTAACTCCACATCTCTGTACCTTGAAGACATATTTTCAAGGTACAGATATGTGGAGTTAGGTATAGAAAATCTATACATACCTACGTTTCAATATCTTTTCCCTTGATAATCTGTCTATGATATTAGTGTCCCACAATATTCTGTAGTCAATATTCAGAATCCACACCATATAATGCACTTGTTACACAGTGGATGGGATATCAAATGTGCTCCTTTTGTGTATTTCTGTTATTATTTTGGTACCAATGCCTATTTCAACTGTAAATCCTCCTTAACTTGAAGTATCTCTCCTATAAATATACTTTATGATAATTAGATAATCTGAACGTTGCTCCTGAATCCTGTATATGTTCTCTGTACCTATATATAAATTTTGTTAACTACCTAGCCCTTTTGTCTAAAGAGCTCTGATGACCCCGTAAGCTGTACTTCAACCTAACAGACAGCAGGAGGTCCGTACCGCCACCAGATACACAGGAAACTGCCCTATAGTGCTAAAGAGATATCGCTGAAATTTGTTTCTAAAAGTGCCTCCCACCAATGATTTTTAGTTGTGCAGAAACAATCCCCCAAAGCAGGGCTTTCTCTCTGTGGAAAGAAATGTCCCTTACAAGCAGGGAATTTTCTACCTGAGCATCAGGAACCTTCTTTTCTTTTCTGCTTGGGTCCTGATTGCCTTGCATGTTAGTATCTGGCAGGAAAGGTTAGTGGCAAAAGCGATGGAAGAGTGTCTTTCATCCCTTTTACCCTGTCGGCACTTCTAGTGGAGATTTTGATTTCAACAAATCTTCACTTATTATCAATCGATCTGAATGTTTTCGAGTTAGTAAATAATAAGCAAGCTTATAAAGCGCATGGTTACACTCACTAGTGTGTCCCCGCGCTGCGGCTAGACCTCATCTGGAGCAATAATGTGACATAGCTAGAGGAGAACCTATGGGCGGAAGAGCCATGTCTTCAATGTTTTCCGGAAAATGCTTTCAGAACGTTCCTTCCGAAGAGCAAGAGGGAGGTCATTCCATTGTTTCGCGGCCAGATAGATCATATCAAATCTTAAAAACATTTTTGTCTGTACATTACCTAACCTATGTGCACTGACATATTAAGAATCAATAAGACAAAATACATAGAAATTATAAATTCATACCAACTATATGTAATGCAATTATCATTGCCAAATTCTCACGTTTTAGGAAAGTACAAAGCTAGTCTTCCACTCATGTAGAGATAACATATCAACATTGTGGCTAGATATTACAGCATAAGTTCGTTAAGAAATGAATATTTAAAACAAACACCAATCCCAGAGTCCGCTGATTCATGACTTAACCTACAAAGCTGATGGACTTCAATACCTTTGATTTATGCTCCTTGGATCTTCCAGATCTTCTGTGTCCAAAACGACATTCGAAAAGAGAGGAAAGATTATTGAAGAACTATTAACTTAATTTAATGTCATTTAATTAATTTTTTTATAAAGCATGACTTTCAACCAAAGGTGCCTTGCAGCTCAAAAGTTTATTGACAAAAAAAACCTGCGTAGTGTCAATCTAATAATGAATAAATGAATCGTTATTGTATAAAATATAATAAAATATTCATCACAATAAATAAATATTAAAATCAAGAACATATCTAAAACTATTCCTTAAGAGCAGCTTTTCAATCTAATAGCAAGTACTGAAAGAGCTACAAACAGGAAAAGGCCAGATCTTTAGAAGTTTATAAAATTGGAAAAAGGACGCCCTTTTCATAGTCGTAGAAGCATTTTATTCCAAAGTCTGGCTGCAGCAATCGAAAATGCTATTCCCCAGAGTGACCTGCCGGAACTTCAGGATGCAGAGTATAAATGAATTTTCTGATTCTAATGTCTGTTTTGGCCTATAGAAGAGAATCTTCCAGACAGAGGATTAAGGTTGGAATCATAAACTGATTTATGTACTGAACATATCCAACATGTGGGATAAATGCAATCCTCAGCACACGTCTGCAAGGTAAAAACAATAATAATGCATAATAGTGTGCACAAATTAGAAACAGAGTATTTGTAATCTTTTTTTCTTCCTTTATTCTTTTTCTTCCGTTACTTCATAAAGTTCTTTGTCAGCCAACACGTGTTTCGTCGCAACATTGGGAATTTGTCCAGCGACTTTCTCAAGGCTCCAATGTCTCCGGTAGAAATTTCTCATGTGGTGATAATTCCATCTCACAAAAAACAATCGAAGATATCCGCTGTTAGGGTCAAGTATTCCAGCTCCAAACTTGTATGGGATCTTAATTTGATCCAATTAGGAAAGCTCGCTTAGCGACGTGATCCGTCTGTAAAGCAACCAGCTGTGTCCTCGAGTACGTATTGTTTTTTGTGGGATGGAATTATCACCACATGAGAAATTTCTACCGGAGACATTGGAGCCTTGTGTAAGTCGCATTGTCGACTTTGTGCCAGCATGGGACTCCAGGTCCCATAAGCCTCCAGGCTCACAGGAGGGAGGAGCCACCAGCAGCGCTTAAAAGCACCATCTTCACCCCGCGGCGTGGGACGCCGCATTGTCGACTTTGTGCCAGCAGGGGACTCCAGGTCCCATAAGCCTCCAGGCTCACAGGAGGGAGGAGCTGCCAGCAGCGCTTAAAAGCACCATCTTCACCCCGCGGCGCGGGACGCCGCATTGTCGACTTTGTGCCAGCAGGTGACTCCAGATCCCATAAGCATCCAGGCTCACAGGAGGGAGGAGCCGCCAGCAGTGCTTAAAAGCGCCATCTTCACCCCGCGGCGCGGGACGCCGCATTGTCGACTTTGTGCCAGCAGGGGACTCCAGGTCCCATAAGCCTCCAGGCTCACAGGAGGGAGGAGCCGCCAGCAGCGCTTAAAAGCGCCATCTTCACCCCGCAGTGCAGGACGCCACATTGTAGACTTTGTGTAAGCAGGGGACTCCAGGTCCCATAAGCCTCCAGGCTCACAGGAGGGAGGAGCCGCCAGCAGCGCTTAAAAGCGCCATCTTCACCCCGCGGTGCGGGATGCCGCATTGTCGACTTTGTGCCAGCAGGGGACTCCAGGTCCCATAAGCCTCCAAGCTCACAGGAGGGAGGAGCCGCCAGCAGCGCTTAAAAGCGCCATCTTCACTCCACGGCGCGGGACGCGCGCGGGCTGCGCCTGGCGAAGCCCGGGCCAAGGGCGGGCCGTCCTTGCCCGTCATTGCCAGGAAGAGGCAGGGCAGGGCCACCCCCCTTGGCGCTGACTTTTCTTTCAACATTGATCCGTGAGTAAGACTTCCTGGGACTATTAATTGCCCCTTTTGTCTTGTAATTTTTCAAATGGACGCATTTGCACCGCACTTTCCGCATTTATTCATTCCGACTATAGCTGGGGCCACAGTGATCCACTAGTAGGACCTGGTAGGGGAACCAGGAAAGTGCACACTTCTGTTTTACCAGAACAATTGTGTAAGCCTTTATGCACTACATAGGACTGGGAAATACATGTGACATTTTGTACCACAACTATTGGCCATTTAATTTTTCATTTTTTTTCCTGTCCTTGCTAACTGTGCTGTTTTGATTGTATGCTGGTTCCCCGCTCTTGTTCCTATAGCTTTTACCTGTTTTAATTCTACTCAGGTGTAGATCCTTAGTGGGGAGGTTGTCCCGTAGTCTCGCCAGGCTCTCAAAATGGGAAAACGCACATGTATAGCCAAACTCCCGCCTCGTCCCCAAGTGCCAATTCCCCCCCCCCCCAATGCCACCAACCTCAATTGACAGGATGCTTCAGAGGGCTATAGGGGTGGTAGCAAACAAAATAGAACTGACGGAGAGGCGCTTGTCAATAACCCCAGACATTTTCTGTCCGGCGCTTGAGGCCTCTACTTCCCCAGCTGTCACCCCTGTGTCCACTTTCAGGACAATAGAGTCCTCTCCATCTCCTCTCCAAGAAGTTCCACCAAAGCCTGTAACTCGCAAAGGTGGATCCGTCCTTAGTAACCCAAAGGAAGGGAAGCGTAAACTAGCTAGCGGGACTGGACCCAATAGGAAAAAAAATGTTGAGACAAATCCCAGTGCCAACGAGCTAGTTAACGTAGAGAGTACAGCAGGACTCCTTACCAACCCTCAGACAGACGCTGGCTGTCCACCTTGGGTGCAGAATCTGTTAGCGGATCTACGGAGCCAACTGAGAGTCATTGTGAAGGAAGAACTTGCATATTTACTAGATCGGATAGATAAAGTGGCTCTAACGGGACTCAATAGCCATACCAACACTAGCATTAATAATATCCAGGCTCTAGGGAGGGGGAAAGACTGCAGCTCCCAGACAGATAGTGCAGGCCCGAAATCTTTAGACAAGCGCAATGCCCCGGGGGATGCAGTCTCCAACTTGACACCGGGTCCCAGTAAGGCAGTTCACCATAGTAAACAGGCAGTCAAATCCACTCTGACCCCCTTAGTAAGGCCAGGCAACCAGCAGGCCCCAGTCCCCAGGATTGTTACCGACCCCAGGAGATTTAACAACGACGATGGGAATAACAATCCTGTATCCCAGACGAGGGGTTCGAATAAAAATAGCCCCACTCAAACAGGGCCTAGGGAAAGTAGAGAAGGGGTGGGCCTCGAGGAGGGTGCAGTGAGGAGGCCTGAAGCAGTGATTCTCCCCACTATAAACCTACCCCCAGCATCACTTCCGTATGTCATCGTACTGACAGGAGTACCAGAAACTAACAACGGACAGAGGGAAATGCAGTTGGACCTCAGGAACAAATGCCTTTTCTGGCTGGCCAGGTACAGGCAGTTCAGTTATGATACGGCAGGGGAGATTCTAATGGTCCGTAGAGTTGGCTGGGTGGGCAACAGACAACAAACCATGCAAGGGGACTGTGTAGTTATCAACTTTAGCAATCCCCTGACTGTGCGCACACTAGCAGGCCAGAATCCTCACCCCCAGGAACCATCTACAAGGGTTAGGGCCTACCCATTGGACAACTTCTACTCCCACTGTCACAGCCAGTCTAGGGATTACAACAGTAATACCTTAGCTAAATGGCCATTGGAACATCATACAATGGGCCCACCTCTCGGACCCCTGCTATATAACCTTCCAGTAGTGAATAGATTTGGGGCCCTAGAAGAGGTGGATTGACTTGCAATGACTGGGGGCCTAGCCCCTGGACCCAGGTGCTCGGGGCCTGGAAGGGACTCAGGGGAGTACAATAGAGCCCAGCCGATTCAGACCACTTGCTATGGGGTTGAGGTGGACATACTGGATTTGGAAAATGAAACACAACTGGTGGACAATGGTCCAAGTGGGACGCGAGTAGAGTTGTTTGGTACTCTACCTGCTGCACCTCCTCCCCCCCTAATCACCAGTAAATTTAGGGGTGGTGCCCCCTTGGAAGTATCCGAAGCTCCTCCTCTGGACCAGCTGGAGGACCCCCAACTCCCTAATACTTATATGATTAATGCCCCATTTGACAACTGTCACCCAGAAATAAGTTGAGGGTATTATCCTGGAACATTGCCGGCCTAAAAAATAAACTCCACTGCCCAGAATGGGGACTTTTTGTGGAAAAATATGAAGTGTGCATGTTTCAGGAAACGTGGGCGAGGGAAGACATTGCGAGGATGGGGTTTACCACATTTAATGTACCCGCCACTTCGGGAGGAAGAGGCAGGCCATCAGGAGGTTTATCTACCTGGGTTGTCACACATCTGGGTTGTACGGCTGAACAGTTGAATCCCGTTTCCAACGACATCCAGTGCATTGTGCTTACTTTTCCCTCCAACTTGAAAATAGCCTTTATCAATCTCTACTCCCGTCCCGTAAGTCTTGGTCGCGTATCCCCAACCCTCGACTAATTGAACACCTTCATTGAATCAGTCCCCATGAATATAAGGCTGGTCATTGGGTGTGATTTTAACTGCCAATTTGAGCTCCTTGCTGATCCCATTGGCACAATCCCCAGTGAGGAGGATCTCTATTGGCCAATCCCTGATCCTCAAATTTCACCGATCAAGGCTTGGACCCCGCTGGCACTCCAAATTAACTCTGTCATATTGACAGTGTAATGGCCTTAGCAAATCAGATAGACCAGGGAAGGCAACTTTTAATAGAACAGGCCAATCCTCCCTGCTGGACCTTATTCTAGTGGAGACTAGGCTTTGGCAAAGGGTTGTTGAGTTCGCTGTTCTGCCACGTCAGGACAGCGATCACAATGCCCCAACCATGGTATTGGAGCTGCCGGACCTTATAAATCCTACGATCAGCGGCACCCCCGCAGCTAGTACTTTAACACTCTCAGAAGAAGAATAAGGTGGGGGACAATCAAGCAGTCACCCCACAAGCTCGCCTCACTGTATTCTTTAACCATTTCGTCTTTATTAGAAATGGGGGAGGCTGTCATGACAATGAACATTCTCTACAATATCGATAGAATAGCGGCATTGCATGCAGAACTGACATCCAATCTGACCGACTTATTTTATCCCAGGGCATCCGTTAAGGCGAATAAGGGGGCCAAACAAACCTGGTTCAATGATACCTGCCGAAAGGCCAAACGAGCCCTGTTAGAAGCCATCAAACTTAAGGACAGGCAATCAATCAAACAAATGAGGGTGCTCTACCGAGATAACATCCAACAAGCAAAGAAGAGTTGGGAATTAGAAAGATGGGAGGCCCTTAAAACTGCCCTAACTAACAAGGACATGAAGGCGTTCTGGTCAATAGTGTGTTCAGGCAATTGCGAAGGGAAACCAGCCTCAGAGCCGAATATTGCAGCGGTTGCATGGAAGACCCATTTTCAGGCTCTATACACCACAGAGGATGTTGCACCCCTAAAGGGTGAAACATCTTTAATACCCTCTGGGACCATTTATGAAGAGTCCCACAGGATTACTCTGACAGAAGTTCTAAACGCCATAAGAAAGCTTCCTCTCGGAAAAGCCCCGGGACTGGACAAGCTACCGGGGGATTTATTTCGGTCAGAACCAAAAATATGGGGTCCCTACTAATGGGCTATATTTAATGCTATTATGAGAGGTATGGCGATCCCGGAAACCTGGGCTGGGGCAGAAATGTTTCCAGTATTTATAAAGGGCTCACCCCTTCTGCCTACAAA
Organism: Calotriton arnoldi; assembly: GCA_963921515.1. Taxonomy (NCBI): domain Eukaryota; kingdom Metazoa; phylum Chordata; class Amphibia; order Caudata; family Salamandridae; genus Calotriton; species Calotriton arnoldi. The sequence continues at coordinate 71,520 of CAWUFW010021301.1, read as the reverse complement.
CTACAGGCCGATCAGTTTGTTCGATGTTACACAGAAACTGTTTGCTAGGGTCCTCCTCGACCGCATTCATGTGTGGTTGGAGGAGCACGAAATTCTGAGCCCATTTAAAGCCGGTTTCAGAAAAAACATCTCTACCATAGACCAAATCTTCAGACTCCAAATACTATACTGGAACCGGTGTCAATAGAGGGTGGCAGCCTCTATCTAATTTTTGTAGACCTGAAGACGGCTTTTGATTTGGTTCCTAGAGACAAACTGTGGGCTGTACTTAGAGACCTGGGAATCCCCGCCTACCTCTTGAGTTTGCTCATGAGACTGCATGAGGGCAATTTTGCTCAAGTAACATATGGGAAGTTTGGTGAACTAACCCCCCGCTTCCCAGTAAATAGAGGAGTAAGGCAGGGGTGCGTGCTTGCCCCTACCCTGTTTTGCCTTTTTATCAATGCTCTGGTTGCCCATCTTAATGAGGTTAAGAACAAAGATGCCCCAAAGCTGGCAAGTACCAAGGTACCAGCAATGATGTTTGCGGACGACACATTGTTACTCTCAAAGTCGCCCATGGGCATCCAGAGGGTCCTTGACAGCTTTGCCATCTTTTGCAAAATCAGGGGGCTGGAGATCAACACACTGAAGACCAAATTTATGGTCTTCAACCCAGCCAAAACTTCCCGCCCGAACCCCTCCCTAAATGGTACCATGCTTGAGAGGGTGTCAGTCTTTGACTACCTAGGTGTCACTCTGTCAGAAACGTTTGAATGGGGCCCGCAATTGGCTAAAGCAAGCCTGAAGTTAGGACAGATTGCGGGGGGAATCGCAAAAATGTACAGAAACTCCTGCCACAAACCTGCTGGCCCTATAGCGGAGATTTATAAAGTGCAAGCTAGGGGTGCTACATAGTATGGGGCTGAATAATGGGGTCACCGTCCCTCTGACAGACTGACCAAAACAGAGAACAACTTTATGAGGCATATGCTAGGCCTTCCGTCCATTTATCCCCCTACGCCTGGACTTAGGAATCAGACCAATAGCGGACGAGATTGGACTTAGGCCACTGACATTCTGGCGCAGACTGTGGGTGACCCCGGAACTAGCAGTCTATCAGACAGAGCTAAAGGAGTTATTGAGTCTCCCAGGTAAGGGCAAAATACCTTGGCTTATGTATATTAAGGACTTTTGCTGTAGATTGGCTAAACCTAGCATATGGAGCAATCCTGAGGAAACGTGTCCGGTAACATCACGTTCAGACTTGGTAAAAGCCTACAGGTTGCTCAAATTAGCAGATGTCCAGGGGGACTCGGCCTTAGGACACCTGACAGTCGATTTCCTAAGAATGAAAGATGAGTATCAGACCGAGTCCTCTCTGGATGACATTCAACCCACCTCGGCAAGGAAACTATACATCCAGTTTAGAATAGGGACCCTGCCGCTTCGTGCTTTTACCAACAAATGGTCAAAAGCCACTCTCCTCGGCTGCCCCGCCTGCAATTGTGTGGATGAGTCAGAGCTCCATGTTTTCTTTTTCTGTCCCGGCTACACACTCTGTAGGAACCTAGGGTTTATGCACTGTGTGGTGAAATTTGACACCCACCCACCCATTGTTTTTGCTGTATCCCGCTTTTTAAACTCAATGTGGCACACCCGTAGGGGGCTGGTAAACTCGGCACCACACTGATAAAAAGCCCATAGTGCATGTATTTTCCCTTTCTAACCTTTTTAATCTATTTTTAAACCTTTCCTATGTTTTAACAATTAAGGCTAGTGATGAATTGTAAATTTATATTGATAAGACTGTATGTGTATGTGCAGTTCCTTACGGCACTAGTGGCCTCACACAGGGTAATCGACAGGGCAGCCGGTTGAGGACGGGGTGTAGGCCTGGACTCCCCGATCCTCCCATCCAGTGTTTATTACGATGTATTTAAATGCTGCCAAATTTACAATTTTATATATGTGTGTTTTATTTTGTCGACCCTATGTGTTTTTATCTGCGCAAACTGTTTCTTATCATGTACTTTTTATGGTCTATACTGACCGAAATAAAGTTTGTTGGAATCAATCAATCAATCAATCAGGGGGTTTATAGAGCGCGCTACTCACCCGTGAGGGTCTCAAGGCGCTGGGGGGGTGCAGCTCAGTCGAAGAGCAAGGTCTTGAGGTCTTTCCTGAAGGCGTGCAGGTTCGGGGAGCGTCTGATGCTGACTGGGTGCTCGTTCCAGGTCTTGGCTGCGATGTAGGAGAAGGCCCTTCCTCCTGCTCTGCTTCTGCAGATGCGGGGGGTATCTGCTAGGACGAGGTCGGCAGATCGGAGATTTCTTTTGGGTGCGTGGAAGCAGATTCTCTCGTTGAGGTATTTGGGTCCGATGTTGTGGAGGTATTTGTAGGTGTGGGTGAGAAAGCTTGAAGGTTATTCTCTTCTCGACGGGGAGCCAGTGTAGGTCTCGAAGGTGTTGCGTCATGTGTTTGTGCCGAGGGGTCCCGAGGACGAGTCTGGCCGCAGCATTCTGGATGGTTTGGAGCTTGTGTAGAAGGGTCCTGTTGACCCAGGCGTAGAGGGCGTTTCCGTAGTCCAGTCTGCTGGTTATGAGTGCGTGGGTGACGGTTTTTCTGTGTTCGGGGGGATCCATTTGAAGGTCTTTCGGAGGATGCGGAGGCAGTTGAAGCTGGTGGAGGCGACGGCGTTGATCTGGCGGGTCATGGTGAGGGAGGAGTTGAGGATGATGCCGAGGTTCCGAGTGTGATCTGTCGGGGTGGGAGGACTCCCGAGGGCGGAGGGCCACCATGAGTCGTTCCAGGCGGAGGTCGAGGGTCCCAGGATGAGGGCCTCTGCTTTCTCAGTGTTGAGCTTCAGGCAGCTGTCATTCATCCAGGCAGCGACGTCCTTCATTCCTTCCTGGAAACTGAGCCTGGTGTCTTCGGGATCCTTCGTGAGGGAGAGGATGAGCTGGGTGTCATCGGCGTAATATATTATGTTGAGCCCATGCTGTCTGACGATGGCGGCGTGGGGGGCCATGTAGATGTTGAAGAGCGTGGGGCTGAGCGATGATCCCTGTGGTACTCCGCAGTTGATCTCTGTAGGTTCGGAGGTGAAAAGGGGGAGTCTGATCCTCTGGGTTCTGCCGGAGAGAAAGGATCGGATCCAGTTGAGGGCGGTACCTTGTATCCCGGCGTCGTGTAGTCTAGCTGTGAGGGTGTGGTGTGAGACGGTGTCGAAGGCCGCGGAGAGGTCTAGTAGGATGAGGGCTGCGGTGTGTCCCTGGTCGAGTAGCATGCGGATGTCGTCAGTGGCGGCGAGGAGGGCGGTCTCGGTGCTGTGGTTGCCGCGGAATCTCTGATGTGCATTAAAATTTAAAAAGTTGTCTGTGCCTATTTTAAGGACACCTGCTCGCTAAGAAGCATCTGTACTGTTCCATGAAAATGATATGCAACAGTTAATTTGTTTTTAATGTAACTTTTATTGCATGGATAGAGCTGTCACGTTTAGACTGCAACATATTTTCTTTTCTTTCTTCTTTTGATTTTTGTGGCATATGCTTGCAATAAAAAATAAGAAATAACCATCACGCCAGGTTGCCAAGGCCCGGCCACTGGCTTTGCAAATGCTTGTTAGGAGTGTGTTTCGTTTTTTTTATGCATGTATAGGGTCACATAAATCTCCATTGTTAGGGTAGCTATGGTATGTGTGGGTTTCACTTTTTCTCACACAGAATGCATAATTCTCTCAGAGAAGACTTGTTTTGGAGCAGAAATGACCCATAAGAACTCTGAAACTGGATGTGTGGAATGTCTTTTTCTCACATTACAAGACTGCTTATGTAACTTGCACAGGCTTTGTATGCAAGTGCGTACCTCAGACACAGACTCGACGGTGGAGACTTTACAGACCACGAGTAATATGTGTAGTTTTGTGAGAATTAGCAAAATGCACGAGTCCTCCTGGAGTGGAACAGTCCAGTCAGAACTAGTGACCCCAAACACTCATCTAAAACTAGTTTTTTATCCTACTGGGGTGAGTTTGTACTAGGAAAATCCTGCGCTCACAAAATTGTGTCTTAATTCAATAGCATAGACCCAAAATAATTGTGGTTCTCTAGGGGAGGGAAATCACCCTAAACCCTCCAAACCTTGACCCTAAGGTCTGTACAAGATGAATGCAAACCTCAGCACACGCATGAATATACAAAACATTTCATTATTAATAATCGCATACGAAAAAGCGGTTCGTTATTTTCTGGTCTTTGTCTTTAATTCTCTGCGCCTAGCCAACACGTGTTTCGTTGATAGGGGATTACCCCGCGATTTCTTCAGGGCTATAAGAACATGATAATACCAATTTCAAATTCCAGTCATATACATTATGTTGTGCATTGCATTTATGACATGGTGAAGAGACACATCACCACTGTTCAATGTCTTATTCAGTTGGTGCACACACAAAAAGTAGAAATTGCAAATTACTATGTAAGGTGGAAACCCATGCATCAAGTACTTTATGTATAAGAATATTCAGGACTAGTACTTGTAGCCCCTCATTATGTCGTTTTAAGTGTGTCCCCTTGTATCAGTAGTTCATTCCGTGGTGTCCAATAGCTAAATTTCTTTAAATCGATCAACAATATTAATGTGGCCAAACAAGTTGCAGTGATATATATATATAGGGTTTGTAGGTTCTCCAAGAACCCAAGGTACTAAGAGCCACCAACTGAGCTGCACCATATAATGGTTTTCCATTGAGTACCGAGTATAGACCAATTCTTATAGCAAAATAGGCAGAGTGAGAAATGGGTATCAAGAAAACTAATGTATTTCTGAAATGGGCACAAGAAATTGAGTTCAAGAGCAGCAGCTATTTCTACATCTCTGAATTTGAGGGTACCCGTGCTAGCATATGATTTGGAGGGTATTTTTCAAAATGTCATCTTTCTTATACACTGCCAAACATTTGAAAGGCACAAATGCAGCTAATTCCAATTGGTAACAACAAATGTTCTACTATTCTATGTTCCCACAAGCCTCCCAATAAAAATGGTACCTCACTTGTGTGGGTAGGCCATGTGCCCGCGACAGGAAAAGGCCCAAAACTCAACATGGACGCAGCACATTTCTCCACCGAAAAATGAACTTTTTTTCTAATGTGGGTAGTTCTATATTTTGGACCTAGCTCAGCCGGCATCTAGGGAAACCTAGCGAACCTGTAAATTTTTTAAAACTAGACACCGAGGGGTATCCAGGGTGGGCTGACTTGTGTGGCTCTCACCACGTTTTTACCAGAATCCCTTGCAAACCTCAAACTTTAAAAAAAAAAACATTTTCCTCACATTTCTGTGATGGAAAGTTCTGGAATCTGCAGGGAGCCACAAACTTCCTTCCAGCCGCATTCCTCCAAGTCTTTCAATACAAATGGTACCTCACTAGTGTGGTAGACCTAGGGGCCGTAACCGGAAACGTCCGAAAACACAACATGGATGCAGCGCATTTTTCAACCGAAAACTGACCCTTTATTTCCAATGTGGGTAGCTCTAAATTTTGGACCCTAGCTCAGTCTGCACTTAGGGAAACCTAGCCAATCTGTACATTTTTGAAAACTAGACACAGAGGGGTGTCCAGCGTGGGCTACTTGCGTGGCTCTCACCCCCTTTTTTTACCCAGAATCCTCTGCAAACCTCAAACCTACACTAAAAAAACAAAATTCCTTTCACCCGGCATTCCCCCAAATCTCCCGGTAAAAATGGTAACAATTGCCCGCAACAGGAAAGGGACCAAAACGTATTTTGGAGACATCAAAATTATACATCACAAAACAACCTGGTTTTGCATTTTTGATCCCAGGCTCGGCAGCCATCTAGGGAAACCTACCAAATCCAGACAGTCTTGAAAACTAGACACCCAGGGGAGTCCAGGGAGGTGTGGTTTGCATGGATCCCCCAAAGTTTTCTTACTCAGAATCCCCTGCAAACGTCTAATTTGTCTAAAAAACCACATTTCTGTTTGGGAAAATAGTGGGATACCCGTGCCAGCACAAATGTCCTGCCAACCAGCATTCCCCCAGGTCTCCTGATAAAAATGCTACCTCACTTGTGTGGATGGGCCAAGCTCCCGTGACAAACCCACTCAGAAACTAATGCACCCACTCACAGACCCACTCAGACAATCACGTACCCACTCACAGACCCAGTTAAACATCATGCGCCCACTCACGGACCCACTCTGAAATGCACACACCGACTCACATTCCTACTCAGGCTCACGTACGCACCCACAGACCCACTCAGAGACTCAGGTGCTGATTCACAGACCCACTCAGAGACTCATGCATTTACTCACAGATCCACTGAGACTCATACACCCACTCACATACCCATTCAGACACTCACTCATCCACTCAGAGACTCACGCACCCACTCACAGACCCACTCAAAGACCCACTCACAGACTTATGCACTTAGAGACTCATGCACTCACAGACCCACTCAGAGACTCATGTAATCACTCATACAGCTACTCACAGACTCAAACACCCACTCACAGACCAATGCAGACACTCCCATAGCCACTCAAACACCCACTCAAACACTCACGCACCCACTCAGACAGCCACTCAGGCACTCATGCACCCACTCAGACACTCACGCACCTACTCCCTCACCCAGTGAGATACTTATGCAGCCACTCCGAGGCCCACTCAGAAACGCATACAGGCAGTGACAGACCCATTCAGACACTCTCACACCCACTCACAGACCTATTGAGACACTCATGCACTCACTCACACACTCACTGTCAAGGGCTACTGGTTACAGTTAGGAAGTCAAATTTAAAAAACCTTAGAAATTCACTTAAAAAACCAAAGGTTACAGGGATGTTATAGTTAGGAAACAACATTACAAAAACCTTAAAAATTCACAGAAAAAAAACAAAGGTTATAGGGACGTTATAGTTAGGAAATAGAAATTACAAAAACCTTAAAAATTTACTGAAAAAAACAAAGATTACAGGGACGTTATAGTTAGGCTCAGATTTCACTCATACAAAACCAGTGAAATTCAGCAGTTATAGTTACCTGAGCTAATTATAGCTTACGCCCCCGCACTTTCTATCTTTCCTACATCTCTCTTGTCCTTTTGCACCCAGTCTGCTTTATCTGTTCACTTCCACTACTCTTTGCTGTACTTTCTCTACCTCTATATCCTTCCTTGTATATCTCCAGTCTATCTTCCTCTTGCTTCATCTGTATCTTGCTACTTTCCTTCTTTCACTCTGCCTCTTTCCCACTTATATATTTCCACTTACCCCATTCCTGCTCTATATTGGTGTTTCCAATATACTGTACTCACCTCTCTCTTTTCATCTGCATCAATTGAATCCTTCATTATTTCCCTTCTCTTCTCTCTCTCCAACTTTCCCTCATTTCTCCTGTCTTTGCATTCATCTGGTTCATTACTTTGCACCTTTCACTTCACCCACTCATTGCACTTCCAGACTCTCCCCTGTTGCTTGATAAGTAAACAGCAGCTGATGCAGGGGCAGGGTGGGCCTCCGATTCCACTGGGCACAAGCTGCACTCACTGACAGCTACACCCCTGCTATTTAGGGCTTTAGTGACCAGGGCATTTGAGGGGGATTTCAAAATGTACACTTGGTGCATTGTAATCCTCTTTCTCCCACTACTGTGCAGTGCTCTGTTGCTTTGTAGCTGATATCGCACCATATAAATTCATATAATTTGGACAGACTCATCATGATTACTGATCACTATTTGACCAGTTTGGTCTTGAACAAGTGACCTTTTACTTGAGTATAACCTTATAGCCCGCTGCCGAGGGCTACACCGGTTGTTAAAGGCCCTGATCTAGAGGTATAGTACCGAGCCGGTATAGTTCGAGGCAGAAGGGCTATATGGCTATTAAAACATTCCACCAACTAAGGGCAGAATGTTCTTAATTAAAAATGGAGAAAATGAAGACAAACATTGGAATGTTGGAGCTTCAGGCTTATAATATATAATAACATGTGTATTTGTTAAGCAGACGTTCACCCAAATGTATTTTGGCGCTGAACAACAAATGTTTCCCAAGTCAATGGTACTCATTAGCAACCTCAGAAGGATGAAAGTCAGAGTGGACACATTGGGATTCAAACCTGTGAACCATGAGGTCAAACACAGACCCCTACAGTGGACACATTAGACCACTAAGCCACCAGACCAAGCAATTAATACCAGCCATTATAAGCCCTTAGGTACTCCTTTGTCTTCAATGGAGCTCTCAACATTCCAATGTTCCCAATATCTTACACACTGTGCAGATGTGTTGAGCCATCCAGTCCCCTGACTCTCCAGATTCTATGGTAAGGAGCCCATAATTTACCAGCTAGTGTTGCGCTGGTTCTGCTTTGCTTATACAAACAGCAGGCGGGAAGGCGCAGCTCAAAGAACTTGCAATCTGTTGTATATTATTTCCCTACAGCAGCTGCAGCAGAAGGTGCACTCATTAGTTCCTGTACCTAATATATCTAGTTCCAGTTTCCACAATTACATACGAAAATAAAACCCTGGTAGCTAATTGGCCGTAGTCTGGGTACGTCTGCACGTGAAATGAGAGTCAGGAACCTGCCCATTAGCAGACTTTCAAAGCTGCTTTTAATAGAGCTTTAGAAATAATGAGAAAATTGATTCCCATCAAAGCGTATGCTATTGGGTGGAAAAAGGCAGCTGTGGGGAATTTTGGTTGGGTGACGCAACCCTGTAGATAAATATCAGTCTGTTTTGGGACAAAAAGTCATCACCCAAACAATGGAGTCACCAAAATAACTGTAATCAGATCCAGGAGATTGATGCTGTGAAGTAATTAGAGATTGCTGCATGGAAGGATGGTGAACAATTACTGCTGTGACCCGCTGAGGAAGTAACCGCGCAGTCTGCGGTTGGGTGTGTCATCCTCAAGGCACGCCGCAATGTGTTGCAACTTCCAAAAGAGTAGAATCATTAATTGGTCAGTGGTTGGAGTCTTGTGAATGTTTTACAGAAAGGAATGTGTCCCCTGTGATACCTGAGGAATTATATGTATATATCTCAGTTGAAAATGTCAGGAGCTATTGAGCCATGCTCATAAGATATATGTGGTAGGCACAGCAGCACAGTGCATCATTCACAGTCGTTGCTTTGTAATTCTCTGGATAAAAAAACACCAGATTGGTTCTAGTGTGTTTCAGACGGCGTAGTTTGTGAATAATTATGGTATATAGGCATATCAACAGATTGGGCTACTTACATGCATGATATACTGGCGGAACAGGACTCACATAGTGGTGTGCTCTAGTCTGGCACATTCACCCTCCCTTAGGATGCAGGGAGGTGCCCCCCCGCGTCTTTCCGTTTTCCTCTTCCCTGATTGGCTGAGCTGTCTCCACCACGCCCATAACCCTTTGTAGAATGTCTCCTTATTGGTAGGAAGGGGTGAACTGCAAAATGGTAGAATAAAATGCTACATAGTGGTTTGGTAACATTGTTGCAGTTTGCATGATAGGAAAATGTAACTTAAGACTAGTGGACAAATTACCTGAAGGGAAAGGGCCAAGTAATTGAACGCGTAAGCATTTTTATTTCTTGTTGTAGGTGTTGTCGGCTGTGCTGCTCTGTATAAATAGACAATGGTTCTGGTTGGAGGGAAGAGATAGCTAACAACTCCTCCGAGGGGTGTAGCTTGGTCACTAAGATTGGGGGGTCAGCTTCAGATTTTCCAACGATCACTCTGGATAGAATATTAAAATGCATTAGAAACAAACAGGGCGCATGAGAGAGGCTTCTAAGGGCAGTGGAAAGGGAGACGAACACAGATTGGGGGGGTACTAGGTGAGATAAAGCACAATATTTTTTTAAATAACCAACATTTCTGAAGACTTTCAAAACAGAGAGAGGGAGAGAGTGTGTGTGCGTTTTTTGTCTGTGTGTATGTAAAAATTATTTGTGAAATCTGTCAGACACCTCACCATACCTGACTGAAAGCACCTATACCCAACTATTTACCAGAAAATACATTTATTCAGGGGGGTGTAACACCTCAAACACACCCCCTGAATCTATGCCCCAGGTGCCTCCTCCCTGTTTCTGTTTACAGTAAGTGAGTGGAGGTCGAGACGTCTACCATCTGCACCCAAGCGTGGGACATAGCACCCGCAAACTCTTGATTACTTGTTTACTCAAATACTCAGGAATACTGTGGCCTTACTTCTTGTGTGGGTACATGGTAGATTCATAAATGAGGACCCTTGTTAAGTATATCACTGTACAACTCAGTACAAAAAAATCATTGAAATCAGAAAAAAATCAGGGAGTTACGTTTATGAACAAAACTTGAACAGCACTAAAATTCCTCAGTTGTTAGCTACACAACCATAATCCTCCAATACATTGATTAGAACCTCCACACATGACAACACAGATGACATCAAACATGACATCATCAATGACCTTCATGGAGGGCATTGGCAGCAGCTGGTGGAGTAGGACCCGCTTCTCAATAATCTTACCTTCTAGTTCCTTTCTTGAACCCTCTGACCTGGAAAATGACAGAAGGGGATCCTGTTGGTCAACTGATGGCATTGCGTAGGACCGGAGGCTTGACAGCTTTTTGGCCCGTGTGCTGGATAAGATGGCAGCCATGGATGCGGAAGGAGATTCCCGAGTACCTGTGAACTGTGGCTGATCGTGGATTGGTGAGACAATGTGCCAATCTGCCAGTGGAAGGAAGCATCCAGTGAGTGCGAGAACCTAGTTGTGACCGGGTTAGCTAGGTGAGATGATGCCAGGTTCTGGGCCAGCGCCTTGAGACCCCCACGGGTGATTTGCTGCACATTACAAATCCTTGATTGATTTATTGGTCCACACATAGGCAGTGAGAGAAGCTTGAGGTGGAGGCTGCGCTGACTGTAATGACCTTTGTCACTGCTGGCTGCTAGTCGAACTAAGCTTTGGTGGGTCCAGTCACACAGTGCTTAATTCATACAAGAATAAGTGCCGGGCCCAAACTTTCACTCAGAAACCTGTGGTCGGTTCAAACAAATCAGAGGGGTGCAGAATACCAAGACTGCTTAGTCTTGATTCCACCTCATGCTCCTTTCATCCACCATCAGGATCTCCCTACTCCTTTATCCTACTCTTTAATGTTCTCTTACATCCCTGTATTTTTCTTTTCTCGCTTATTTTCTCTCTTTTTCTTCCTCCTTTTCCCTTTTTGTGTTTTCTCTCTTGCTCTTGATCTAAGGTCAAATTCTGATGAGGTCAAATAAGTGCTGGTCCACAAAAATGAAAGCCGGTGGGCCCCACCTGAGACCACTGCCTCAGATTCAGCACAGGGTGTAGGCTCACACGCTTGGAATGAATTAAAGTCCTCATTGACCGGGGGTGAGGAGAGGGAGATGGTCCCAAGAAAGGCAATGAAGCTGAGTGGCGATGCTATCGTAGAGGAGCTGTGAAGCCGTTGGTGCACGCTTGTATATTGACCCCATGTGAAATTGTTACTGTTGTGGGGACAAGAAGTGAAGTGTGGACATCTGCACTGATACTAGTGCTGGGCTGGAGCCAAGGTCCTGGGCTGGGTAGCCCTGGAGTACTTAATATCCTCTAGTTTACCAATTTATCAAGTTTGTATTTCCCATCTAGTCTCCCCCTACCTTCCTGATACTGCAGTGGTCTTAATCTTTGGCTTCTGTGCTGCTTTCATGGTATAACGGGGCTTGCACCAGGTACATCCTAATCTGTGGTATTTGTGTTTTGTACTTACCATCTGTGTATACGCATCCTAATAATTTGTGTTCTCTTCTCTGTAGGTGGAGACCTAACCTTGATAAGTCTGACTCGAGATGCTGAGCCTAGGAATCCAGTCCAGGACTTCCAGCTATGAACCTGCAAGAGTGTCTCTGTCTCTCTTGCTACCTCCATTCCCTAACACTTTTCCCCTTAGCCTGGGTCTTTGTTACCGTCCTAGACTTCATTCGCCAGTGTAAGTCAATCTCTAGTGGGAGAGGGAGAGATTGGCTCCAACACCATCACCCTCCCAATACCAAGTCCATGACACCCTCACAGTTGGGCTACCAGACCTATGACCAGCAGATGCTCTCATCACAAACTGAGGATCTCGACTTATTCATAGAAGGTCAGTGCTCTTTACGTGCAATTAACCATGGCTCACTTGGATGGACACAACACCTCTTGGGATGTTACCCCTATTTGGCCACGTTTACCTGGCACATAAGAGAAATACACCAGAGAACAGAGCAAATCCTTCATCCAGAACGTTGTATGCTCTTGAAAGGAGACAGGCACAGTCCTCTTTAGGGAGCTATATGTAATTTTATGAGGAACACTGATCACTTTTAAATAATTTTTTGGGGTTAGTCATTTGTGGTAATCTGATGTAAATTCTGAAATATTTTACAATGTTTTACTATTTTAATTTAATTCAGTATTTTGTGTTAATATTTATTTGCAGACAGAACACCCTGCACTCATTTCCATCCCTTGCTCTTATCTTTACTTGATACCCTTTTACAATTTTTGTTTTTCAATTAATTTTGCCTTTGTTTTTATTTTTTAATTTGTATTTATTATTGGGAGATGCCCCTCCTCATACACCTGCTTACTTTTTTTTATTATTCCCTACATTTGCTTTATAGTTCCCCTTTCCCTAGCCCTAATCCCTATTATTTATCTGTTTTATTCCATTTGTTTTTGTCTTGTTTTTGGCTCGCCAATTAAATTACCCCAAGATTTTTGCATCTCAAGGTAAATAGACAAATACAAGCAAGCCATCTCCCATCCAATTTCATTACCCCAAGATTCTTGGATTTCGTTGTCTGACCCACATATTTGAATGGAGAAACAAGGTCATTAGGAGATATGTGGCCTAGGAAAATACTAAATGGATATTTTAAATGGGTGTGATGGATATGTGCCCCCATTCTGGAACTGGTACCCACATACGCAGCCACAGTTCTACTATGCTGCCATGGCATGGTGGATCTGTTTCCATAGATTTACTAATGCAAGTGTAAGCATTCACTTGCCCCTGCCTGCACTGCGTAGGGTGCAAAGAATTATTTGCTTTAATCTTATCAACACCTTTTTAGTATATTTTGCTCATAACAATACAACAAGAAAATAATATTTTCACAACGTTTCAAAACATTAAGGGGCATATTCTCAAGGACTTATCGCCGATTCATCGGCACATTAGCGCCGCAAAAGTGGCGATAGACTTTTCGCCCTATTCACAAGCTGGTGCAAACTGCCCATATCGCCAGTTTACCAGCAATAGCTGCCGCAAAAAACATCGCCACAGATGAGAGAGACCACTAACGCTAATGATATGCAGAGTAGGCGTTCCCGTGCAAAAACACACGAAAACACCACTTCGCGATATTCTCAACGACCAGCCAGATCTGCGATGCGACCCAAAAACAGGCGATAAGGCGCGTTAGCAGCAGGCAATTAACACCTGCCTTCTGCTGGTGCTAAGCAGGACGACTACCTGCAGTATGAAAGGGAGCCCAGCCCAGAGCCACATCTGAAGACCCATAGATGCCATGGTGACAATGAACATGCAGCTCGGAGACCCAAGAGGGCAACCACACCCAACGCCACCACCCCCAGGACCACCCCCCCCCCCTCCGGACCCCCACCGGACTACCACCGAGGCAGCATAGGACAAGACAGCGGACCGTCCGAAAACGGCATGGCCCCTCAGCCACACAATTGCAGAATGTGGGGAGAGGTGGGAACCAAGTATGTGTGAAGGAGGCAACTCACCCATGAAGAAGAATGTACACAATGCCAAGTGTGGCGGTGATGTGCTGGACAGACCACAGAATGCAGAGCACAGACATGTCCATGTGGACATATACTGCTGGTGTGTGTAGTTTTGTGGACAGTGGACGCAACCATGCAACCTCAGGCAGTGGGGAAGACCCTGGACATGTAGCTGTGCCGTCCCACCTGTAAGCGTAAGCGCAGTGGGCTGGGCCGGCGAACGCCACTCCAGCGTAGGAGTGCTGATAAAAAGGCCGGGGCCCTGGGCGTGGTTCTCTTCCGTGATGGGCAACGCGTCTGCCAGGGTGGCGCACCTCACCCTGCCACGAGTCCGCCGCCGTGACCTCCAGACTCCGCGACACAGGTCCCCAGCGCATCCAGCGGCACAGCAACACAGAGTCATGTGTGTGCCGGACACTGCCTTAGTCCTACACTGCGGTCAGCAGGTCCCACAATTCAAATCGTGCCACATTTCTGTTAATGGAGGAAACCACCAGTCAACAGACATTGCCCCCAGTGTGACCCGCCCGGATGACGCATCATCGTCGGCTGCACACCCGCTGAGCGCTCCAGGTGCCACTAACTCAGTGCACCATAAGTCATCGCCACCTGTGGATGTGGGCCCTCGCTGACCGCTGCCTCCGGCCTACACTGCGGTCAGCAGGTCCCCCAAGTCAAACGATGCATCATCGTAGGCTGTGCACCTGCTGAGCGCTCCAGGTGCCACTGACCCTGTGCAACACAAGCCGACGACACGTGGCAATATTGAGGCAGAATTCAGTAGGCGAAAAACATTGCACCCAGTGCGGCCCGCACGGATGGCGCATCGTCGTTGGCTGTGCACCTGCTGAGCGCTCCAGGTGCCACTGACCCAGTGCAACACAAGCCGACGACACGTGGCAATATTGAGGCAGAAATCAGTAGGCGAAAAACATTGCACCCAGTGCGGCCCGCACGGACGGCGCATCGTCATTGGCTGTGCACCTGCTGAGCACTCCAGGTGCCACTGACCCTGTGCAACACAAGCCGACGACACGTGGCAATATTGAGGCAGAATTCAGTAGGTGAAAAACATTGCACCCAGTGCGGCCTGCACGGACGGTGCATCGTCGTTGGCTGTGCACCTGCTGAGCGCTCCAGGTGCCACTGACCCTGTGCAACACAAGCCGACGACACATGGATGTGGGCCCTTGCTGACCGCTGCCTCCAGCCTACACTGCGGTCAGCAGGGCTCGCAAACCAAATCCAATCCTGACATGCAAGGACACGCCATCATCGCTGGCTGCACACCCGCCACCACCGCCAGGACCACCTCCAACCAACAACTGCCAGAGTCGGAGGAGTTGATTAACAAAAAGGGGGGACGCGGGTGGGCTAGTTTAACGAGGTCCAACGTACAAGCCCGGGAAGACTGTATGCAAAAAGGGGTATGAAGTTCCTCAAAGCAAGCAACAAAAAGAGGAGATACTGTGAGGTGTGGGTAGTGTGAAGGTCGCTACATGCCTAGTCAAGGATAAAGGCAAGCTAAGGGGGGAAACCCCTTGGTGGAACTAGGGCTCTCACACACCCAGCAAGCTAGGTGTCATGCTTCATCATATGAGCAAAACATCTCTCGAAGACAGCGACAGGCATTTAAAGGAATCTAGATGCTCTACTGTAAATGATAATGCCAGTATGGAGCATGAAGATCGGCGTAGTACCTGTAATAAGGTTCTTCCTCTTTCTTTTTGTTTTTGTTTTAAAGGCTGATGAGATACGATAATATACAAGTGCCAATGAGACCTTGTGATTAATTGAGGTTTATCTTTTGTTTGTTTTACAGGTCACTGACCTGAACACGTGGTAGGTAGATGTCACTTGACCACGTAGTGTAGATAGTTTTTCACTCTGATCCTGAGGAAGTGCCCAGATCCCCCTGACATTAGAGGCACGAAACATGTCGATCATCTGAGAGTAGGACTATATGACTAGACACATTACATCTAGTGTACTGCCCCTCTCTATATATTTTTAATCAGGCAGTTTCCCTTATGAATTAAATTATGGCTAGGATTAACTGACCTGTTTTAATCCACTTCCCTTTCACGTCTACACACACTAGGCCTCTCACCCCCACTGCACCCAACGGCAGGAACAGAAGATCCCCGCTAAAGAGCCCCGGTTCGGGAGCCCGTCCGGTATTGCAGCGCCGACTGGACGAGGGGCAGGCTCATATGATGAAGCATGACACCTAGCTTGCTGGGTGTGTGAGAGCCCTAGTTCCACCAAGGGGTTTCCCCCCTTAGCTTGCCTTTATCCTTGACTAGGCATGTAGCGACCTTCACACTACCCACACCTCACAGTATCTCCTCTTTTTGTTGCTTGCTTTGAGGAACTTCATACCCCTTTTTGCATACAGAGTCGGAGGAGTGTCACAGCCAGCCCATCTAAGTTGCTCACACCTGTCTTGGATGCCATCATCAGCTTGATCCCCTGCTCAGCTCTTCAGGTGCCACTAACTCAGTGCACCACAACCCATGGACCCTTCATGATTGAGTTTTGTGCTGTGGACAGCGTACACAACAATGTCACCTCAGGCAGTGAGGAAGACCTGGGACGATGATGATGAAGATGAGGCAGGTGTACCACACCCCACTTCAGCTGCAGCAGGAATATCCCGAAGGGACCAAATCATTAACAATTCCTTCACATGAGCACGCTCAGCTCTGGTGCCCCTACCTCAGTGCACTGCAAGTCATGGACCCTTTATGATTGAATCTGTGTGTGTGATCCGATGATCACTGTTCTAGTTGTTGCCAGCACCAACCACTCCCTGAGGGCTGGCTTGCACCCACCCCACAGCCATCCAGCACAGGCGTCACTGGACATGTGACCCTGGTAATAAAAGGTGGCCGGGCGCACGTGCCCGTAGCCAGTTCAACAATCTAACTAAGTGTGTCCGTGTGGTCATTATGTATGCATGATGGGCCAGGGCCCTATCACATTACATTGTGCTGTGGACAGCGGACGCAACCATGTCACCTCAGGCAGTGGGTACGACCTTGGACACGTAGCTTTGTCGTCGTCCCCCTGTAGGTGTAAGCGGAGTGGGCTGGGCCGACGTACGCCAAGCCAGTGTAGGGGTGTGAAGGATTTGCCCGGGGCTCTGGGCGTGGTTCAGTTCTGGCCTGGACAAGGAAGTAACTAATGCGTGTGTCTCTGTTGTAGTGTCAGCGCCACCCAGTCCACAATCGACAATGTTGCAATGTAGCATGCACCCGGAGGGCCGGCTCGCACGAACGGGGAAATGAAGGAGCGCAAGACCGCTCGGGGTCTTGGCTCATACATGCCAAGTGTTGTGTGTATCTGTATTGCCGCAGCATGAGCCAAATGCCTAGCCTTAACCGCAGCGCGAGTTCAGCCAGGCATGAACTCTACGTCTGTGTCCGCCCTATCTTTCCCACAGGCCTACACTCATGGGGCCGCCCACCTCCAACGGCCAACATCACAGTGTCGTTGTCAGGCTTGTGGACATGCGCAGACAGGCATGACAATGGTGTGCCGTAGGAGTGCCAGTGATGCAACCGCGCAGCGCACACAAGTAATTAGGCTCGGGGGGAGGGAGGAGTAGCTGTGAGGCAACGTTACACGCAGTGATGCCGCTCATTTGCCACATGCAAGACATGTCGAACATGAATTCCAAAGTCGCACACATCCCACCCCACCCCCAACAAGCCACATCACAGTACCTGAATGCAAGCAGATGAGAAACTAACATTAGGGATGAATGCTCCTTTGTCTGTGCTATTAGGCGGAAGCACATCTGCACCTCCGAGCTCGGAATTACATGTGCTCGGCACCCCTGACAGATACTATAGCAGCTGATGACGACTCCCACACTACGCACAGCCCGACGAGAGAACAACGTTTACACACCCCACACACAGAAGTCCTTGCTCAAAGTTATCTTGCACGGAATGGCCTTCACACTTACTCCCACATTAACCCAGGCGTACAACCGTTGCACACTAAAACAACTCATTGTTCCGAGCTGTGGCATCTCTTCCACAGAACTGGCGCAGGTCAGAACAGTGCCGCTTCAACCAGAGCCACTAACGCAATGGCAGACCATCACGGACACTTGCACAACCCCTGTCAGGTGGAACTGTACCATGCACATATGCTGCATTTGCTGGGGGCACTGCCATTGGTAGTGCTGCGGATCAGTTACTGGCTGAACTTCCGCCTTGCCAACGTCACCTGCATGCAGCCTGTGTTGCATTGTCGCTCGTGCATATTCGAGTGGCCCAAGGATGTCTGCCTATCCAACAGGACGGTAGCCAAACTGGATTTCGACATGTGTGTGCACCCCCTATTGGCCCACGACCATGAGTGTCACCGTGACACCCGTCTATGGGATGCCTGGATACTTGGCATACATGCTGGCAGCTGGACCTGGGAGATTGCAGAACTCCTCGTGTGCAGTGAGCAAATTGAGCCGCTCCCCTATTGGGCTGTAGTGCTAATTGGTGAAAGGGGGTGGACGCAGCACATCTGTCCGGACCTGCTAATGGTTAGCCTCGCCGTCCTGTTCGATGAAGTCGACGACGACCTCATGTTGGAAATGATTGCCTACGAGGCTGCACTAGCTTTCATGGACGTGTAACTACGTACCTGCAGACACAACAGTTTGGAACACATTGCACATATCCTGACAACTTGTTGGAACTTGGGGTTCTGGTCACATCTCCCACGGCGACAGTGGACATGTCTGCATTTGCCTGGACTCCGAATACATGAGCGGACAACAACGCGGGTTAACACACACCTGTGAAAGGTGAGGCACTCCCCCGGAGTGGACAGCGGCGCTTGGCAACGTTCCACGTTCTGACATACTGCTGCATTGGTCTGCATGTTGTGGCACTTATCTTCGCCGTACTGACATGCATATGCTAATAAAGTCTACGCACCTTCACTTGTATTCAACTGTGATGAGTGTTGATTTGCATGACAATGTGTGTCTCACTGCCTAACTGGGTCACGGCCATACATGCATTACTGCACCATCAGGGATGTGGGGTTGTACTAGTACATTATCATCTCACAGTATCCTGTTGTGCCACAGGCGAATGGCCATTTTCCGCACACGAGCTGCAGCAGTTGTGTCCTCTGTTCTATTGTGCTGGTGTTGCTGTTTGTTCAACATTGTTGTAAATATTGAGGTGCTCTGGATCTTATGTGTGTGTGCTGCATTGTAGGTGAGTTGCCTCTCCAGCTCTGATTTTGCTGGCCCTTATCCCTTTCAGGCGGTGTGGCTTTCACTTCTATGCTTATGCAGTGCTGTGATGTTGCAGACTTGGGTGAATTGGGCTCTTGGTTGGTGTTGTGACTCTTGGGCATGGTTTGTCCGCAGATGTGCTCTACTTAATTGTGCATGTGTGCCATTGTGCCAATCTCCCCCCATCACCCCAGTCCCTGGTGGTAACTCACCCTATTGCTGTTGTGTCGGGTCATGTTGAGCAGTGTCCAGTCCCCCAACTCCTGCCACCGTCTACACACTGATGACTGTGGTCACCATTTCCTCCATCTCATCCAGCTCCTCCTGTGGCGCTGGTCTCCCACTTCAAGTCTACATTGCTGCCTTCTGGTTGTCTGCGAGTTTCTGCTTGGTCTTGCGCTTCACATCATTCCAGCGCCTCTTGAGCTCGTCCATTGTCCTCCTCAGCGCTCCGACTGCATTTGCCTTGTCCAGGATGGACTGCCATATTGTATTTTTTGTTGCCAATGACACAGTGGAGGTGACGTACAGTTGTTGATGGTGTTCTATCACCTCCGTGATCAGGATCCTGTTTTCCTGCGGACTGAACCACGTCTTCCTCTTCTTCTTCTTCTTGCCCTTACCTGACCCCGAGGTCCCAGGCTGGTCCTCCGTGGGGCTTGTGGGGTTCTGGTTGTCCTCTGTGCTTGCTCCGGCTACCTCCATGGTGCTTCGCAGTTGTTTGTGTTTTGTGTTGACGCTTTTATTGTGCTTTTTGCAGCCTGACTTGTGGGACTTGCAGGCCTGGCGCTGCTTATTGCTGGATTTTTTATCGCAATTGAGCCCATCGCAACTTTTTTCGCGTTCGGGTTTGGATTTTCATTGCCGTCCCGGTAGTGTTATCGCGGACATTTGACGCGTTATCGGGGTACTATCGCATGTTACCGCCGTGTTGTGAATGCCACGTTAACACGGGGTTAT
This sequence comes from Calotriton arnoldi, assembly GCA_963921515.1. Taxonomy (NCBI): domain Eukaryota; kingdom Metazoa; phylum Chordata; class Amphibia; order Caudata; family Salamandridae; genus Calotriton; species Calotriton arnoldi. The sequence goes on along the minus strand of CAWUFW010021301.1, from coordinate 51,502 downwards.
TTCCCCGCGATAGACGGCGATATGTAAACTTGCGTTAACCTATTTTGGTGATGTTTATCGCACGTTCTTGAGAATATCCCCCAAAATGTGTTTAATGCAAATCCATCTCCGCAATCATAGCACTGTGAAATATACAGTTCCTAACATCAGCTCTTTGCAGATATCATATATACAATTTTCATACAAAATCAATATTCATGCGAAAACAATAACAATGATAATCATTTCCGTAGATGTTTCCCAATGCTTTTCGGGATAACCTTATCCCTTCGTCAGGGGAACTGAAAATAAAACATAAATACCTTTGTTTAGACATACAAGGAGGAACTAGCACTCACCAAGAAATCTTGCTTGAGCTACAGTAGTCTGGCTGAACTGCCATGAGCTTGAGTTAATACCAAAGTAATCATGTGATAAAGTGAAATAGTTTGCAGTTCTCAAGTACTAAAATATTAGTGATTGTGAATGGACCACCACCAAATGGCACGATTATGAATGCATACAGCTAAATCCAAACTGCAATTTTAGTCAAACCGATAACACCAAACAAAACGCAAAGAACTTACATCCACACAGGTTTATCACTGTGTAGAGTGCCCAACGCACATCTGAATCGTGTCCCTATGACGGGAACCTAGGCATAACAAATGAATGCTTACGAACGTGCTACTTCAATGCATAATACAACCGTATACAAGCGTGATTGTCACACCTAGAGATTTACCTGCAAGTATGAACGATGCCCAAATACTGAGTACTGTGGTCCACACGTTGTTGGTACCCGTCAGTACGAAGCTTTATGTACTGTAAAGAAGAAATGAGCATCATGAATCCCTTACTACACCCTGGCTGGATGGTGGGTGCCAATTGGTGCGGGTGTGGAGAGGAGATCCTTACCTCCTAGGCAGGGAAAACTAAACTTGGCAGCCTGTGCCTGGCCACTGAGGAAAATTCAGCTGAGCTACAGTAATTTAACAAAGTCCCACATTTTGATCTGAAATGCATTAATTGAACTTTGCAACTCCTTATTCAACAGATCATGGGTGTATGTTTTGAGTTCACAATGCTTCTCTTTGATTTACTTTGGAAAGATATTGGGTGCTAAGAAGAAATATGCATTAAAGTGTAATACCTATTGTAAAGTATTTTTATGTGGAGCAAATGTAGCTTGAAATACAATATCTTACGTTCATTACTCAAGGAATGGCATTGGATCCTTGGAGTTTACTTGACAACCAGATACTCTACCATTCTACCATTGTATCCTGTGCTTGGAATAAATGCTGTTAATGTATTGTATGCGTTATGTGTTGTCTCTAAAGAATATTCCCTTTCCTCTTGCATTCAACTTGTTATTTAATAGAATGCTTTTTAAAGATGCTAAAACAGGACGAGGAAGGAAGAACATATTTGATGTGCTCAAACACTGGGCAGCCTTGCAGAGACTGGCTTGTAGTGTTCACTTCAACCGTATCCCTGTAGCATTAATTCATGGTCTCCAAGCTTAGACACTGTACAAGATCTTCTAATGCAAATATATATTTTTTTGTGGATTCTAATATGATGCCTACATTGATCCCGCCTTTGGTAGGTCAGTTAGTGCATAACTAGGGCGTGCGAAAAAATTCTTGCACATCCAAGTCTCACCCACAGTTGAAGCTACAGACTTCCATCACTTCCGTGATGATCTTAGAATTGTGGATGGCATATAGACTATCTCATTTTTAAAATTAAATATACTTTGCCTTTGAGCAAGAGATTCCAATTCATGTAATAACAATGTTCTTTTACAGAGAGTCAGCAGAGCTTCTGTAACCAGGGCATAAGGTGCTAGCACCTCTCCGTGTGGGAGAACAAACAAGCTGCCTTGCACTGGGAAACTTGGAGCTTTGAAATGGGCTTCTTTGAGAGAGCTTCATACAGAGCATTAGAATAATCGAATTTCACCAAGAATAAATATCTGGGTCACACTAGGAACACTGGCACAAAGGACAAAAGCCTTCATTTCTTTTAAGCATCGGGGTATGCAACATCGTGAAGGTAGGACTGCATTAACCTGAGAGTTGAGTGGTGATGTTGAATCTCAGACAACATCAGATTCTTAACCTTGTAGGTGGCTAGCCTGTTCTCTGGGTCCACACAGATGGAGATGACAGCTGGTGGTAGGTACAGGGTTTTCCTTAATTCACTGTCTTTACAAGCAGGCCTCCTCCAGCCAGGACCTTATCTCAGGAGACTTTATAGAGGGAACCCTATGCTTCTTTTAACTGTTGAGAAACAACTCTTGTTTAAGGGGCAACATTGATATGATTTGTCAATATAGAGCCGATCACAGCTCATATGTAGCTGGTGCAGAATCAGTCTGAGGTTCAAGATCACCCCATGTATCAGCTCATGTTTACGTGTCTCAGAATCGGCTGAAGATGACCTCATACATCAGCATATTTACATGTACAAAACCAATGGTGCAGTCTTACGTATGTCCACATGCATGTACACAGTGCTTTGTGCTTGTTTTTGGCACACTCAGGGGGATATTCACAAGAACGTGTGCTAAACATCTCAAAAAAATGTTAACGCAACTTTACACATCGCAGTCTATCGCGGGAAAATAACCCCCTGTCAACGTGGAATTCACAACACGGCGGTACCATGCGATAGCCTCCCGAAACCGCGGACAATGTCCGCGATACAACAACCGCTACGGTGATAAAAGCACAAATCCCAACGCGAAAAAGCATGCGATGGGCCAAATCGCGATGAGGAAATCAGCGATAAGCAGAGGCAGGCCTGCAATATACACACGGCAGGCGGGAAAATCACTACAAAAGTAGAAAAAACACACAAACACAAAATGACCAACACCGAAGCACCATGGAGGCATCCGGAGCAAGCACAGAGGACGAGCGGAACCCCCCAAGCGCCCCGGACGACCAGCCTGGGACCTCGGGGACAGGGAAGGGCAAGGACAAGAAGAAGAGGAAGACGAAGTTCAGTCCGCAGGAAAACAGGATCCTGGTCACGGAGGTGATGGGACACCATCAACAACTGTTCGTCACCTCCAACGTGTCATTGGGCAACAAAAATGGAATATGGCGGGCCATCGTGGACAAGGTGAATGCAGTCGGAGAGCACAAGAGGTCAATGGACGAGGTCAAGAGGTGATGGATTGAGATCAAGCGCAAAACCAAGGAGAAACTCGCAGGCAACCAGAAGGCAGCAATGCAGACTGGAGGTGGGAGCCTAGCGCCACAGCTGGAGCTGGATGAAATGGAGGAGCTGGTGTCGACAGTCATCAGCGTGGAGACTGTGGCAGGAGTCGGGGGACCGGACACAACACCACAGCAACAGGGTGAGTAACCAACAGGTACTGGGGGGATGGGTGGAGATGGCCACAATGGCACACATGCACAATCAAGCAGAGCACAGTGCACACCCACAATGACTCTGGATCATGGCCCTGATCCACAGACTGTCACAATGTACAATGCCATGCTGTCTGAATGTGAACATGTACCATGCGGCTACATACATGTGGACGCATTGTAATACACCATCTCCCCTTCACATTGCAGGGGCACCGTCAACACCTCCTGCAGAGCAGTCCCAGCCACTCTTCACTGATGACGAGGAGGACACCCCCAGCATCGACACCCAAGCCCTCAAAGACATCATTGACATCATCCGCAACTCACCTCCAGGATCAGGGCAGCCCAGCTGCATCGAGGAGACCCCACCCACTACACAAACCACCCAGCAGGAGGCACCCATAATCCCGGCTGTCTCCCAAGACCCCCACGAACAACACATGGCCTTCCAACTCCGTGTGCTGGAGGGCCAGAGGGAGATGGCTGAGCAGGTGCGGGTGGGGTTCGACCTCATGGCTACCAAACTGGACGCCATCCATGGGTGTCTAGGTCCCATCAGGGACCAGCTCCAGTCCCTAATGGACACCCACGGGCCGCTCCATGGTCTCCAACGAGCCCTGGCTGACATCGCTGGAGTCATGACTCGGAGACAAGAACACCTGTCCGCTCAGAGTGGCTCCAGCGATCCCAGCCGTGAGCTGGCACACATGCGGAGGCTTATGGAGGACATGGTGCGGATGGAGGCGGAAAGGATGGCAGCCACTGCTGCACATCAGCAAAATGTAGCTGGGATCTACCATGCCCTGCAGATCCTCATCATGGCATTGCTGCCACAAGGCGTGGCGCAGATGAATGCTGCTGCCCCCACACCATCCACATCTCCGCCCCCTGGTGTGTCAGTGCCTCCCAGTGTGGCAGGCGTCTCCACTCCGGCACCTGATGTCACTGCCACACAGTGCGGCCCACAATCCACCTCCGGCCCCTGATGTGTCAGTGGCACACAGTGCCGCAGCCGGAACTGCAACACCCACAGGTGGGGCAGGGCACACATCCGAGGACGTGGATGGGATTGAGATCAGAAGGAGGCACTAGCATTCATTTCCGCCACCTGGCCTGTTTCTGCTTGGTGCCGCACATAGCCCCATGACCTTCCACTGACCCCCGATACACTCCGCTGCACTCACCTTGGACATGGACTACCATATCCTGTTTGATGACCAATGACACGGCAACCAGACTGCGGACTGTACCCTTCCTCTTCCGCAGTACTTGTCATTCCCGGATGGACTCTGGCTGGCCCTCCACAGGCCCATATTGCGAAGTGGGGTTGGCATGGCCCTGTACTGCTCCAGCTGCAAAACTCCACTGGATGTGCATTAAACATTCAGAAACGCACTGCTGTGTCATGTCTTACATCATTCATGTATGAATGTGTGGATGAATGTGGGGACAGTGATTCCCCCTAACGTCAATGATGCTCATCTAGTGGGATTCCAGTCACAGTGTGCTACATTGCCAATTGTGTTCTGGGTGCCATAGACACTACAACAGGGACACACGCATTAGTCACTTCCTTGTCCGGACATGGACTGAACCACGCCCAGAGCCCCTGAGTCATTGTTGCAAGCCCTGCGCTGGTCCGGCGTACGCCAGGCCAGACCACTCCGCTTACGCTCCGAGGGGGGGCCCACATAGCTACATGTCGCAGGCGTACACGCTAGTGGTCTGCAGGTCACTGGTCTAGTTGTCAGCATGTCATGGCCACTCCCTGAGGGCAGGTTTGCACACACACCACACCCATCCGGCACAGGCGTCACAGGCCATGTGACCCCGCCAATATAAGGGGCCGATAACGTCACATTCCCCACTGCCGGTGGTGACTGGATGACGGACGCTCCACGGTTCTCAATCATAAAGGGCCCATGAGTTGTTGCACACAGGGTTGGCCGCACCCGAAGCCTTGCGGCCGTCACGGGCCTACCACCATGTGGCGCTGACTGGGGTTGCACAGGGTTAGTGGCACCCGAAGCCTTGCGGCCGTCACGGGCCTACCACCATGTGGCGCTGACTGGGGTTGCACAGGGTTAGTGGCACCCGAAGCCTTGCGGCCATCACGGGCCTACCACCACGTGGCGCTGACTGGGGTTGCACAGGGTTAGTGGCACCTGAAGCCTTGCGGCCGTCACGGGCCTACCACCATGTGGCGCTGACTGGGGTTGCACAGGGTTAGTGGCACCGAAATTGCTGAGCGGGTGTGCAGCCTGCGATGATGACGTGTTCACTGATGTGGTCTCTGCCATTGATGCCTCAGGACTCAGCGTCATGTGTGGGACCTGCTGGGCCGTGGTGCGGGTCCGCATGATGTGGACCATGCCATGGTGGCGGGACCAGGACCTGGAGCTTGCACGGGCACGTGGTGTGCCCATTGGTGGACACACCGTTGGCGGCAGGTGAGCAGTGGGGCCTGGGTGCGCAAGTGCGGACAGCCAGCGCTGGCCGGCGGGAGGGGGTAGGGTGCGGCTGCATGGGTGCGCAGGGACGGACAGGCGTTGTTGCCGTGTGCAGTGAGATGGACTCTGCCATGATTGACTCTGGCCTTGATTACAGTTTGCAGACCTGGTGGCTTGCAGTGTATACCGGCATGTGGTTGGAGACACACCGGTGGCAGCAGGTGAGCAGTGGGGCCTGGGTGCGCGGGGCGGCTGTGTCCCTCCCTCTCTCTCTCTCTCTCTCCCTTACTTTCCTTCCCTCTCTCTCTCTCTCTCTTTCTCTCTCTCTCTCCCTTCCTTCCCTTCCCTCTCTCTCTCTCTCCCTTCCTTCTTCCTTTCCTTCTCTCTCACTCTCTCTCTCTCCCTTCCTTTCCTTCTCTCTCTCTCTCTCCCTTCCTTTCCTTCTCTCTCACTCTCTCTCTCTCTCTCCCTTCCTTTCCTTCTCTCTCTCTCTCTCACTTCCTTTCCTTCTCTCTCATTCTCTCTCTGCCTTTCTTTCATTCTCTGTTTCTCTGTGTCTCGCTCCTTTGATGTGCGCATGACACACGTTCTGATTTTGTGCTTTATTTTCCAGGCTGTGACATGAAGATTGTCCCGGACGGACCCGACAGGAGTCTTCCGCATTGGTGTTTTGTGTTGTATTTCAATAAAGTTTTTGGTTGTTACTTCAATGATGTGTGACTGTTTCTCATTCTTCTGACCACACATGTGTGTTTCTTTTTGTCATTGTGCGACATCATGCGCTTTTTGTGGCTCTTGTGTCGTGCACGGTATGTGTTTGTCTAGGGGGAGGTGCGGGGGGGGCCTGGGAGTGGTGGCGGTGGGTGTTGTGGCCCTCTTGGGTCTCTGAGCTGCATGATCATTGGCTCCATGGCATCTGTGGGTCTTCCGATGTGGCTCTGGGCTGGGCTTTAGTGCTGCAGGTAGTCGTCCTGCTTAACACCAGCATAAGGCAGGTGTTAAATCCCTGCTGCTACCGCGGCTTATCGCCTGTTTTTGATTTGCATCGCAGATCTGGCAGTTCGTTGTGAAAGTGGTGTTGTGGTTTTTTCGTGAGTTTTACACGGGAACGCCTACTCTGCATCTCATTAGGGTTAGTTGGTGGTGTCACCCGTGGAGATAAATTTTGGGGCAGTTATCGCGGGAATACTGGCGATGTCTGCTGTTTGCACCCCTTGTGAATGGGGCGTTAAATCTATCTCCATTTTTGATGCGTTAAGGTGGCGATAAATTGGCGATAAGTCCTTGTGAATATGCCCCTCAGTGCGACTGGAGCAATTTCTTTAGAGTGTGCAGAATCAATGGCAGGGGAGGGCACTGCAGGTGTGCCAGTGCCGTACTGCACGATGTACCTAAAGTATTGACTACCTCCTGAATTGAGGATTGATATGAATCCATCTTGCCTCTGTGGTCAGTTTAGAGACAATGTGAACTTCTGGGCTGTTTTGTCCACAGAATGTGCAATAGCTCGCAGCATAAGCGCTAACTCTGGGTGCTGCGGAGAGCTTGAACCATGTACTCCTTCAGGGTTCGATTGGGATCAAAAATAGGCCCGAGCACCCCCAAAAAACTGGCCCACATTTGCAGGTTGCACCTTTTTGCAAAATACTGCTTCAGTGTTTTAAGTAGCATGAAAAGGAGGGAGGTGGGGGTTCTCTAAAAGAGACATGTTTTCTTAACTTTACTGTGATAAAAAAAATGCAAATGTTGCCTGGGCTCTTTGTGCAGGGATAAGTTCACACTGGTGAACCACACCTGAATATCATTGAGGCCACTTCTGCTCAGGTCCCCTGCCCCTGCTCAACCTGCATACATTAATTCAAAGTAAATTTAAAGTCAGTTTTTTATATCAATGGGCCGGCCCAGTAGGGGAGTGGCAATGACTTAAGGGGTAACAGGGCCCATGTGCCTTCAGCTACAGGCCGCTGGCGGCATCTGAACAACACAGACAGATCCCAAATCGGCCACCACTGTGCCCAAAACATTGGCCCACAGCTGCAACTCAGATACCGGCCCATCGCCCATTGCTTGAGTGCCAGCCTTACCAATCCGACCCTGTACTCCTTCACACAGCCACAGACCAGGATTGAGTGTCACCATGAGATGGCACAAGAACCCCTTCCCTTCGAAGTTGGGCATGGGTGAAACCCCCGCATAGAAAGCGTAATGCATGGAATTGGGCCTGATCCGTGAGTGGAAAACCCCCCAAAGTGCTTTTTCAAGCACTATGAGGGCTGGGTAATTTATTTGCCTTAAAGCTAGCTGCATTGAGCCAAATCCTTTGCCTAGCCCCTCAAGGTGCTCTTCAAAGCAACTTCCAGGAAGTGAGTGTGCAGTGTCTGCCTGCAGCGTCCTCCTGGCAGGTAGTCGCTATGCCAAGCTCTCCTTGGAAGAGCACTGACGGCTGCAGCCATTGTAATTAACTTGATGTAATCACCATTAGGTTAAATACAGTGGCTGTGTCCTGTCAGGGCCAGGGGGCACAAGGATTCCTTGTATTTCACAGTGCCAGGAATGAGAAATGATTTTCTTGTAGTGCATTTCTCCTGCATTCCTACCTGTTTCCAATCCACGGGAGGTGGATGCAGAAATGGCGGAATTGCCTGTATTTTCGTATCTGCTGTTGGCCAGAAGGGAGAAAGGACTTTTCTCCCATCCCTATTATCAGATGTTATTGATTTACTTTGGCAATGCCAGGGTGTCATGCAGTTTCTCCTACTTATTTCAGTGCTTCTCCTGTAGTAGTCCTGCCACATCAAATCAGCTGAGCAAGTTCACCCCTCTATCCATGGAGAGAACAAATGATCTGTTACTAGCAGCAAAATCCGGGTCCCCAACAGACCCGTGCCCGCCAGCTATCATACACTTGGTCTCGAATAAAATTTGCAACCAACTCGCCCCACTCATAAACAATATCATGAATGAATGAATGAATGAAATTATTTATAAAGCGCTACGTTCACTCCAAGGAGCATCTTGGCGCTAGATCATGAGTTCAGGAATCTTCCCTACTTCCTGGAAGAAGGCATGTATCAGGCCAATCTTAAAGAAACCATCCCTGGACCCTCTTTTGGTTGAAAACTATTGACCCATTTCTTGTCCACCGCTGGCAGCAAAAATACTGGAAAAATCTATGAATCTTGACTTAATGGGATATCTAGAGCTTAATAACATCTTAGACCATTCTCAACATGGTTTTAGACAACACCACTCCACCGAATCAGCCTTAATTATGGCCACGGAGTAAATACGGAGGCAACTAGATAGTGGAGGAAAGGCCATCCTAATCCTACTTGACCTTTCAGCTGCATTCGATACCCTGAACCATCAAGTACTGATTCAAAGGCTGAAGGCAATAGGTATTAATGAGATGGCCCTTAGCCTTCTGGCCTCATTCCTTATGGATAGGGAACAAAGGGTGTACTGGGACAACCATCAATCAGATAGGTTTTCCCTCCCCTGTGGAGTTCCCCAGGGGTCAGCTCTGTCCCCAACACTTTTTAACATCTATGTGGCACACTTGGCTGAGCTTGCCAGAGGACATGGGTTTTCTTTGGTGTCATACGCTGATGACACCCACCTGGTCATTTCTATCTCCTCAAATGCGGACACCATTGCTGGGAAACTCCATGGCTGTTTAAAACATATCATGGACTGGATGCACCAGAACTATCTCAAGCTAAATAGAGGAAAAACTGAAGTGATGGAGTTTGGGGCTGGGGCACCGCTCTGGAACCAGGTATGGTGGACGGCAGAGGCAAGGAACTGTCCTGTACCTGCAGGAAAAGTCAGGAACTTGGGAATCCTGCTGGACGACCAACTTAGTTTCCTAGCCCAAATTAACCAGGTCACATCTGCTTGCTTCTTCCAGCTAAAAGTACTACAGAAAATCTTTCCTTTTATCCCCCCAGAACTACGGATATCGGTTGTATGCGCTTTGATTCTCTCACGGATTGACTATTGTAATGCCCTTTATATGGGCATAAACAAACACCAAGGGGCATATTTACATTCCCTGGCGCATCCCTGCAAATCAGCAGGGATGCGCCAGGGAAGATGCGTCACGCAAGTTTGCCCTTGCGCCACCGCCGATGCGCCGCATTTACAATGCGGCGCGAAGTGGCGCACGGATGGGCAGATGCGTGTCGCATCCCCCGACGGAAAGGCGGCGCATTGCTGGAGTCGCGTCGCAAGCACGACGCGGCTCCAGCAAGGCTCGGGGTGCCCTATGCCTAACATGCTGCGTCAATCCTTACGCCTGCTTCAAGCAGGCGCAGGGTTTGACGCAGCATGGGCTTAAAGTGACTCAGTGAAATCTTGTAGATTTCACTGCGTCACTTCTACGAGGCGTACCTGCGAGGGAACGCCCACCCTGCACCGGAACGCCCACATGAAACCTGACGCAGGTTTCATGTGGCGCAGAGGCTTACAACGTGACGCATCTCCCTAGATGCGTCACGTTGTAAATATTGCGCAACGTGATGCATGTTTTGCGTCGCCGCTGCGTCACATAAGTGACGCAACGGCGGCGCAAAAGTGGCGCAAGGGGCTTGTAAATATGCCCCCAAATGTCCAAACTACAATCTATACAAAATGCTGCAGCGAGAATGTTGTTAAACATTCCAAAGTTTTATCATATTTCTGGCAGCATTAAAACTCTTCACTGGTTGCAGGTGCAACAGCAAATCGAGTTTAAGGCTTTGTGTATGGTACATAAAACCCGGTTTGGTGGAGGAGCAACGGATTTACAGAAACTATTTCAGCAGTACACTCCTAGGCGCTATCTTAGGTCAGCTAACAAAGGCCTAGTCCAGGTACCCAGAATACAAAGTGCAAGATGGGGGGGGGTAGGAACCTGTCATATCGTGCGTCCAGATTATGGAATGAATTACCAGACGAGATCAGACTTCAACCGTCCAGACCACGATTCAGGAAGCTGCTGAAGACGTGGCTATTTATTAGGCAGAAGTAAGGTACTCCCCCTGTGCTAAGCCGGTGTCCTGCTATAGCGCCAAGATGCCTCCGCATTCATGCGCTCTATAAGCTTATTACTTACTTACTTAGGACTGTCGTCCTTTTATTTCGAGATCCTTTCTGTCTCTCTCTCTAAGTAAATACTACAATAAATGTAACTCTTTTATTACTTGGGAGATGTTGGCATGCTTTCATCAGAAATTCTACATCTCAGGACGACACTTGACATGTCCTGATGAGACGATGGTTTGGGTATTGATTGCTGTAATATTTTTTATGTTTTAAAGGAAAGAGAGGCAGGTAGATTTGTTAAAAGAGCAAACTCCCAAAAAGCGACTGAACACTGCATGGCAGTCAGCGGAGAGAAGAAGAAAGACAGCCGGATGAGGCAGCGGTGGTAGAAAGTTGTGTCCTCAGAGCAGCTAAGCTATTTGAAAAACAGCTGCAAAAATCAGAGAAGTCAGAGAGTTCACTATGGGGTCAGTGGTAGAGGGTGAGCGAAATTTGCATCATTTACTTTTGTGTGATCACTCAAATTTTTATGAAAAATAACATGTAATTACGCGAATTCCAAATTTTAGGCAAAATACAGTGTAATTAAGCGAAATCCAGATCTGTCATTTCACACAATATTTTAGCGCAAAATGTGTTCTCACATCACTCGCATTCTGTTGTTTCCATGCGTTCGCTGTAAATTTTTACTGTGAATGGCACGTATTTACGCAAAGATGGGATATCCGTCAAGGTTGTGACCCGTCTGCCACACTCTAAATCAGACCCAAAGGAACAGATCTACTAAGAAGCCATGAAGCACAGCAAGACAACTTGCTACTCTGTGCTGCGTGACAGCGAGAGAGCAAGAATGCGCCATATCTACTAAGATATGGCACATTTCTGCTCTCTCCCTGTGCAGTCTAGCACCAACACAGGCACCCTTGCGCCATGGTATAAGCGACCTGCATTGCAGGCAGGGTTGTTTTTGTGCAGGAAGAGGTACCTTCCTGGACAAAAACAACGTTTAGAGGCATTTTCATCTTTCCACGTGTGCTGCAGAAGCACACATGGAAAGAGGAAATAACAAGCGGAACTAAAGATATTTCTCCTCGCTACACCTCACTTGGGAAGGTGTACCATTGAGACGCAATCCCAGGTTTACTGATCTTAGTACATATGGGATTGTGTCAAACTCCATGGGTGGATGCACGGGAACGCCCATGCTTCACCCACGGAACACCGTGGGGCACTTGCTTAAAGCAGAGGAACACAAGGCAGCGATTTGGACTGCCTTGCATTATCTTGGATTGCTAAGTCACACAGAGCCACGCTAGGTGGCTTTGCATGGCTTAGTAAATCTCATTCATTGCTCAAATTAACATATGTTTCCCTATTTCCTTACTAGCTCATCACTAATCCTTTTTGAGTTTCTGATTAGTGTGCTACTCGCCGAAAAGCACTTCGACGCCTTGTCAGGGGTAGAAAGCGCTATAAAAATACAATTACAATAGGGCCTTCGTTGCCTTGTGTGGTGCAAGGACCACGCAAGGCCTTAGTACATCGGGGCCGGAGTCTTTAAAAAAGGCTGTTGGCCATTCAGGTTTGGGCGCCATATCCCGCTAATAGTGAGACAGCATTTAGTAGGCGCAGTATTACCCCAGAGCGTATTGACCAAGCACAGAAATGCACTAAATGTGCACGACTGTGAAACCTCAAACCTCCCCTGAAGTGGCCCCTTATTCTGTACTAAATTCCAGCCATTTTCTATAATTAAATGCTGACTAGCTGCATGGCTCTGAATTGATGCTAAGATAGAAATGTGCAGTGATCTTGTCACCACATGTGTGTATCTTGACTAGATCTGCCATGGTGACATGATGCACAGGAATCCAGTGGAAGATCTCTCCAAGAAGCACGCCTCGCAGTGGATGCCAGGAGCTAAGGGGACGCACATGTCTGCAGAGTGGTGGTCGTGATGTGGGCATCTGCTAGCCATCCACACCAGGCAGAGGGCTGCAATTAGAGGGCCAGCGACCTCCGCCTGGTGTATTGTCACCAGGGGGATGATAGCACAGGGAGTAATTGCTGCAGGGTGATGACAGGCGCATCCCCGATGGCCTATGATTATGAAATGACTGAGTGGCAGCGTGTCATTTGGAAGTAGGGAAGGCCATGAAAGAAGTTACAGACGCGCGCTCCAACCAGGGGCTGGGTGGCTTCACGGTGACCACATCCACAGCCGGCAGCAGCTTCACAGCAACTCAGGCGAGCTGCACCAAAGCAGTGAAGAAGGTCACATGTTGTAGGATCCAGGTAGAAAGATGCAGCATTCAGAAGGGTGACGTGGCCTAGGAGCTAGAGCTGCCGATAGTGGAAGTGGGGAGCCAGGTTCGAATCCTGGCTTCTCTCAACATACTGTGATCCTGGGCAAAACAGCTTAATCTCCCTCTGCCTAAAGACAGAGATAACATAGTCACTTCTTTTGTGAAAGGCTTTCTCCAAATCCTTGTCTGTTTCAGCACTCTCCGAATTACATACAACAATGGACGTCTCCTTAGAGTTCCCACTTATCTGGAATGATGCAAAGTCTTTGGTGCTCCAGTCCAGTGAAAACTGTGGGGCATATGTACAAGCCCCTATCACCACCACAAAGCCACTTTTACCGACGTTGTGGTGGCGATAGGGGCTGCGCCTTATGTACAAGGCAGCGTTCAGCCACTTAACGTGGCTTAACGCTGCCTTGTACATAAGGCCCCTTTCAAGCTATGGTTAGCGTGAAAGGTGTTGGGAGGGGGTGTTGCGGTGGACGTTCCACCGCAACACCCATTCATTTTGAAGCTGCCCCCTATATACAAGGGTCGCGTACATAGGAGGCAGCGCCAAAATTAAGACCAGGTAAATCCATGCATTATTTCTCCTTGATCTTGATTTTTCCATGTGTGCTGCCTTGCGCAGCACATGGAAAAAGCAAATGCCATGGTTTGTTTATGTACAGGAAGGTGTCCCTTCCTGTACATAAACAAACCTTTAAAAAAATGCCATTTTGTCAGTTCATGTGCGCTGCATGAAGCAGCATACATGAAAGTGACAGAATGGCATTTTAAGAATGTTTATGTGCAGGAAGGGACACCTTCCTACACATAAACAACCCTGCATGCAGACACCCTTGCACTATGGTGCAAGGGTGCCTGTGTTGGCGTTAAGTTGCTAAACTTAGCACCATCGCAGGGGGAAATGCAAGGCTGCACCACATTCTTGGAAATATGGTGCAGCCTTGCGTTTCAGAAGTGGCGGAGCGCGACTTTAAGCCACTTCCTTGTACATATCCCCCTGTGTTTTATAGTCCCATGAAGTAACCATGGAACTGATAAACTGGCATCTATAAATAAAAATCTGAAATGTATTCCCATCTCTTCCAGGAATGTTTCTCTGTGTCCAGGGCCGGCTTTAGCGCTGGTGGCGCCCGTTGCGACAATCACTTTTGGCACCCCCTTGTCCCATGACCGCCTCCTCGGATTCTCTCCCTACCACCTGCAAAAGAGCCTCTCATCTCTCCTATCATAAGATATTCCTAAACACATCTCCCGCCTGTAGGTCACAGCGCCCCCCTCAACAGGTCAGCGCCCAGTGCGGCCGCACCAGTTGCACTGCCCTAAAGCCGGCCCTGCCTGTGTCCCATGATGGACACACTGGCCCCCTCAGAGGTCATGTGACAGTTTTTTTCTCTGTCAGGCACTGATGTGCTACTTTTTGTCATTGTTATTTTTTTTAATTGGCCATTTAGTCTCCTTCATTACTTTTATCATATATGTTCGCCAGCGGTATCCCATTCCAATCCATGTCGTCCAAATGATAGACGGAATGCTGAACAATGTCAAACACTCATCCCCAGTACAGAGATCTAAGACTAAATCCATCGTTTTTTTGCTGACCACGCCATCCCAGTGTGGACCCAGCTATATGCAAATCAGTCTTGACCCTGCTCATCTGAATGCTTATAGATAAGGGGGGAACTAGGGGAGAAGCTAGAAACGAAACCTTCAAATTTATGCTGGACGACTGCTAGGACCTAATCTATTAAAGGGTTTTGTGCTTGCAAACTTGCAGGCTTTCTGAGTGCAAAAACTCACAGTTGCAATGTACTAAAGGAAAAGGGAGGAGTAATTAGTGTTTCCTACTCCTAGCAAATTGCAGTGACATGTACCAATGGTTTATGAACGCTGTTGCGTTCGCAAATCACTGATGAAATACAAACACCTCAAAGGGGGCGATATCCATTTGCAAAATGGAAGCTGCCCTTGAGAGATTGCTTCCACTTTAAGAATGTGGACTGTCAGCATCAGAGGAGATAGAGTACTTCAGGGAATCACTGATTGCTCCCCTGATGTTCCTTCCCATTAAGGGGCTTATTTATGAGCCTCTTGCTCCGTCGGTGCGTCACGTTGCGTGACGCACCGACGGCATAACCTGCTGCATGAAATTTACAAAGCAATACAAAAGGGGATGATGGACGGAGCGCTTGAGCAAATCAAACACTCACCCCCAGTCAACTGATCTGGGTTTAATCCATCATCATTCTTTAGCTCACTCCACCACCCCAGTTCAGACATGGCCATATGCAAATCAGTCTGACCCTGTGCCTCATGGGAACAGTCCAGCCCGAACTGCCAAGCCATGTCTTCCCTGGACCGGAAACAAGCATCCTGGGACCGGTTTCTGGCTATTCAGCCATCATCAGCCAGGCTAGCTTGAATCCAGTGGCAAAGTGAGCAAGGGACCCACGTCTGGGCATACCCTGCCAACTTAGGGCGAACAAAGCGATACAAAAGGGGATGATGGACGGAGCGCTTGAGCAAATCAAACACTCACCCCCAGTCAACTGATCTGGGTTTAATCCATCATCATTCTTTAGCTCACTCCACCACCCCAGTTCAGACATGGCCATATGCAAATCAGTCTGACCCTGTGCCTCATGGGAACAGTCCAGCCCGAACTGCCAAGCCATGTCTTCCCTGGACCGGAAACAAGCATCCTGGGACCGGTTTCTGGCTACTCAGCCGTCATCAGCCAGGCTAGCTTGAATCCAGTGGCAAAGTGAGCAAGGGACCCACGTCTGGGCATACCCTGCCAATTTAGGGCGAACAAAGCGATACAAAGGGGATGATGGACGGAGCGCTTGAGCAAATCAAACACTCACCCCCAGTCAACTGATCTGGGTTTAATCCATCATCATTCTTTAGCTCACTCCACCACCCCAGTTCAGACTTGGCCATATGCAAATCAGTCTGACCCTGTGCCTCATGGGAACAGTCCAGCCCGAACTGCCAAGCCATGTCTTCCCTGGACCGGAAACAAGCATCCTGGGACCGGTTTCTGGCTATTCAGCCGTCATCAGCCAGGCTAGCTTGAATCCAGTGGCAAAGTGAGCAAGGGACCCACGTCTGGGCATACCCTGCCAACTTAGGGCGAACAAAGCGATACAAAAGGGGATGATGGACGGAGCACTTGAGCAAATCAAACACTCACCCCCAGTCAACTGATCTGGGTTTAATCCATCATCATTCTTTAGCTCACTCCACCACCCCAGTTCAGACATGGCCATATGCAAATCAGTCTGACCCTGTGCCTCATGGGAACAGTCCAGCCCGAACTGCCAAGCCATGTCTTCCCTGGACCGGAAACAAGCATCCTGGGACCGGTTTCTGGCTATTCAGCCGTCATCAGCCAGGCTAGCTTGAATCCAGTGGCAAAGTGAGCAAGGGACCCACGTCTGGGCATACCCTGCCAACTTAGGGCAAACAAAGCGATACAAAAGGGGATGATGGACGGAGCGCTTGAGCAAATCAAACACTCACCCCCAGTCAACTGATCTGGGTTTAATCCATCATCATTCTTTAGCTCACTCCACCACCCCAGTTCAGACATGGCCAAATGCAAATCAGTCTGACCCTGTGCCTCATGGGAACAGTCCAGCCCGAACTGCCAAGCCATGTCTTCCATGGACCGGAAACAAGCATCCTGGGACCGGTTTCTGGCTATTCAGCCGTCATCAGCCAGGCTAGCTTGAATCCAGTGGCAAAGTGAGCAAGGGACCCACGTCTGGGCATACCCTGCCAACTTAGGGCGAACAAAGCGATACAAAAGGGGATGATGGACGGTGCGCTTGAGCAAATCAAACACTCACCCCCAGTCAACTGATCTGGGTTTAATCCATCATCATTCTTTAGCTCACTCCACCACCCCAGTTCAGACATGGCCATATGCAAATCAGTCTGACCCTGTGCCTCATGGGAACAGTCCAGCCCGAACTGCCAAGCCATGTCTTCCTGGACCGGAAACAAGCATCCTGGGACCGGTTTCTGGCTATTCAGCCGTCATCAGCCAGGCTAGCTTGAATCCAGTGGCAAAGTGAGCAAGGGACCCACGTCTGGGCATACCCTGCCAACTTAGGGCGAACAAAGCGATACAAAAGGGGATGATGGACGGAGCGCTTGAGCAAATCAAACACTCACCCCCAGTCAACTGATCTGGGTTTAATCCATCATCATTCTTTAGCTCACTCCACCACCCCAGTTCAGACATGGCCATATGCAAATCAGTCTGACCCTGTGCCTCATGGGAACAGTCCAGCCCGAATTGCCAAGCCATGTCTTCCTGGACCGGAAACAAGCATCCGGGGACCGGTTTCTGGCTATTCAGCCGTCATCAGCCAGGCTAGCTTGAATCCAGTGGCAAAGTGAGCAAGGGACCCACGTCTGGGCAAACCCTGCCAACTTAGGGCGAACAAAGCGATACAAAAGGGGATGATGGACGGAGCGCTTGAGCAAATCAAACACTCACCCCCAGTCAACTGATCTGGGTTTAATCCATCATCATTCTTTAGCTCACTCCACCACCCCAGTTCAGACATGGCCATATGCAAATCAGTCTGACCCTGTGCCTCATGGGAACAGTCCAGCCCGAACTGCCAAGCCAAGTCTTCCCTGGACCGGAAACAAGCATCCTGGGACCGGTTTATGGCTATTCAGCCGTCATCAGCCAGGCTAGCTTGAATCCAGTGGCAAAGTGAGCAAGGTACCCACGTCTGGGC
Source organism: Calotriton arnoldi (assembly GCA_963921515.1). NCBI lineage: Eukaryota > Metazoa > Chordata > Amphibia > Caudata > Salamandridae > Calotriton > Calotriton arnoldi. The sequence continues at coordinate 33,587 of CAWUFW010021301.1, read as the reverse complement.
ATACCCTGCCAACTTAGGGCGAACAAAGCGATACAAAAGGGGATGATGGACGGAGCGCTTGAGCAAATCAAACACTCACCCCCAGTCAACTGATCTGGGTTTAATCTATCATCATTCTTTAGCTCACTCCACCACCCCAGTTCAGACATGGCCATATGCAAATCAGTCTGACCCTGTGCCTCATGGGAACAGTCCAGCACGAACTGCCAAGCCATGTCTTCCCTGGACCGGAAACAAGCATCCTGGGACCGGTTTCTGGCTATTCAGCCGTCATCAGCCAGGCTAGCTTGAATCCAGTGGCAAAGTGAGCAAGGGACCCACGTCTGGGCATACCCTGCCAACTTAGGGCGAACAAAGCGATACAAAAGGGGATGATGGACGGAGCGCTTGAGCAAATCAAACACTCACCCCCAGTCAACTGATCTGGGTTTAATCTATCATCATTCTTTAGCTCACTCCACCACCCCAGTTCAGACATGGCCATATGCAAATCAGTCTGACCCTGTGCCTCATGGGAACAGTCCAGCCCGAACTGCCAAGCCATGTCTTCCCTGGACCGGAAACAAGCATCCTGGGACCGGTTTCTGGCTATTCAGCTGTCATCAGCCAGGCTAGCTTGAATCCAGTGGCAAAGTGAGCAAGGGACCCACGTCTGGGATACCCTGCCAACTTAGGGCGAACAAAGCGATTCAAAAGGGGATGATGGACGGAGCGCTTGAGCAAATCAAACACTCACCCCCAGTCAACTGATCTGGGTTTAATCTATCATCATTCTTTAGTTCCCTCCACCACCCCAGTTCAGACATGGCCATATGCAAATCAGTCTGACCCTGTGCCTCATGGGAACAGTCCAGCCCGAACTGCCAAGCCATGTCTTCCCTGGACCGGAAACAAGCATCCTGGGACCGGTTTCTGGCTATTCAGCCGTCATCAGCCAGGCTAGCTTGAATCCAGTGGCAAAGTGAGCAAGGGATCCACGTCTGGGCAAACCCTGCCAACTTAGGGCGAACAAAGCGATACAAAAGGGGATGATGGACGGAGCGCTTGAGCAAATCAAACACTCACCCCCAGTCAACTGATCTGGGTTTAATCCATCATCATTCTTTAGCTCACGCCACCACCCCAGTTCAGACATGGCCATATGCAAATCAGTCTGACCCTGTGCCTCATGGGAACAGTCCAGCCCGAACTGCCAAGCCGTGTCTTCCCTGGACCGGAAACAAGCATCCTGGGACCGGTTTCTGGCTATTCAGCCGTCATCAGCCAGGCTAGCTTGAATCCAGTGGCAAAGTGAGCAAGGGACCCACGTCTGGGCATACCCTGCCAACTTAGGGTGAACAAAGCGATACAAAAGGAGATGATGGACGGAGCGCTTGAGCAAATCAAACACTCACCCCCAGTCAACTGATCTGGGTTTAATCTATCATCATTCTTTAGCTCACTCCACCACCCCAGTTCAGACATGGCCATATGCAAATCAGTCTGACCCTGTGCCTCATGGGAACAGTCCAGCCCGAACTGCCAAGCCATGTCTTCCCTGGACCGGAAACAAGCATCCTGGGACCGGTTTCTGGCTATTCAGCCGTCATCAGCCAGGCTAGCTTGAATCCAGTGGCAAAGTGAGCAAGGGACCCACGTCTGGGCATACCCTGCCAACTTAGGGCGAACAAAGCGATACAAAAGGGGATGATGGACGGAGCGCTTGAGCAAATCAAACACTCACCCCCAGTCAACTGATCTGGGTTTAATCCATCATCATTCTTTAGCTCACTCCACCACCCCAGTTCAGACATGGCCATATGCAAATCAGTCTGACCCTGTGCCTCATGGGAACAGTCCAGCCCGAACTGCCAAGCCATGTCTTCCCTGGACCGGAAACAAGCATCCTGGGACCGGTTTCTGGCTATTCAGCCGTCATCAGCCAGGCTAGCTTGAATCCAGTGGCAAAGTGAGCAAGGGACCCACGTCTGGGCATACCCTGCCAACTTAGGGCAAACAAAGCGATACAAAAGGGGATGATGGACGGAGCACTTGAGCAAATCAAACACTCACCCCCAGTCAACTGATCTGGGTTTAATCCATCATCATTCTTTAGCTCAGTCCACCACCCCAGTTCAGACATGGCCATATGCAAATCAGTCTGACCCTGTGCCTCATGGGAACAGTCCAGCCCGAACTGCCAAGCCATGTCTTCCCTGGACCGGAAACAAGCATCCTGGGACCGGTTTCTGGCTATTCAGCCGTCATCAGCCAGGCTAGCTTGAATCCAGTGGCAAAGTGAGCAAGGGACCCACGTCTGGGCAAACCCTGCCAACTTAGGGCGAACAAAGCGATACAAAAGGGGATGATGGACGGAGCGCTTGAGCAAATCAAACACTCACCCCCAGTCAACTGATCTGGGTTTAATCCATCATCATTCTTTAGCTCACTCCACCACCCCAGTTCAGACATGGCCATATGCAAATCAGTCTGACCCTGTGCCTCATGGGAACAGTCCAGCCCGAACTGCCAAGCCATGTCTTCCCTGGACCGGAAACAAGCATCCTGGGACCGGTTTCTGGCTATTCAGCCGTCATCAGCCAGGCTAGCTTGAATCCAGTGGCAAAGTGAGCAAGGGACCCACGTCTGGGCATACCCTGCCAACTTAGGGCGAACAAAGCGATACAAAAGGGGATGATGGACGGAGCGCTTGAGCAAATCAAACACTCACCCCCAGTCAACTGATCTGGGTTTAATCCATCATCATTCTTTAGCTCACTCCACCACCCCAGTTCAGACATGGCCATATGCAAATCAGTCTGACCCTGTGCCTCATGGGAACAGTCCAGCCCGAACTGCCAAGCCATGTCTTCCCTGGACCGGAAACAAGCATCCTGGGACCGGTTTCTGGCTATTCAGCCGTCATCAGCCAGGCTAGCTTGAATCCAGTGGCAAAGTGAGCAAGGACCCACTTCTGGGCATACCCTGCCAACTTAGGGCGAACAAAGCGATACAAAAGGGGATGATGGACGGAGCGCTTGAGCAAATCAAACACTCACCCCCAGTCAACTGATCTGGGTTTAATCTATCATCATTCTTTAGCTCACTCCACCACCCCAGTTCAGACATGGCCATATGCAAATCAGTCTGACCCTGTGCCTCATGGGAACAGTCCAGCCCGAACTGCCAAGCCATGTCTTCCCTGGAGCGGAAACAAGCATCCTGGGACCGGTTTCTGGCTATTCAGCCGTCATCAGGCAGGCTAGCTTGAATCCAGTGGCAAAGTGAGCAAGGGACCCACGTCTGGGCATACCCTGCCAACTTAGGGCGAACAAAGCGATACAAAAGGGGATGATGGACGGAGCGCTTGAGCAAATCAAACACTCACCCCCAGTCAACTGATCTGGGTTTAATCCATCATCATTCTTTAGCTCACTCCACCACCCCAGTTCAGACATGGCCATATGCAAATCAGTCTGACCCTGTGCCTCATGGGAACAGTCCAGCCCGAACTGCCAAGCCATGTCTACCCTGGACCGGAAACAAGCATCCTGGGACCGGTTTCTGGCTATTCAGCCGTCATCAGCCAGGCTAGCTTGAATCCAGTGGCAAAGTGAGCAAGGGACCCACATCTGGGCAAACCCTGCCAACTTAGGGCGAACAAAGCGATACAAAAGGGGATGATGGACGGAGCGCTTGAGCAAATCAAACACTCACCCCCAGTCAACTGATCTGGGTTTAATCCATCATCATTCTTTAGCTCACTCCACCACCCCAGTTCAGACATGGCCATATGCAAATCAGTCTGACCCTGTGCCTCATGGGAACAGTCCAGCCCGAACTGCCAAGCCATGTCTTCCCTGGACCGGAAACAAGCATCCTGGGACCGGTTTCTGGCTATTCAGCCGTCATCAGCCAGGCTAGCTTGAATCCAGTGGCAAAGTGAGCAAGGGACCCACGTCTGGGCATACCCTGCCAACTTAGGGCGAACAAAGCGATACAAAAGGGGATGATGGACGGAGCGCTTGAGCATGAGTGGCTTTACGTGTGCTCGTAAATCTCGCCCCCTTTCACGCAACACGTTGCGTGAAAGGGGTGTGACATGGGTGTTGCTGTGGGTGTTCCCACATAACACCCATGTCCACTGATGCATTTCCAGATTTACGAGCACTTGTAAATCTGGAAATGCATCAGGATGCTACGCCGCCCTCAGGGGTGGCATAGGGAGGCGCAACAAACGAAGTGATTGTTTTTGTGCAGGAAGGTGCCCCTTCCTGCACAAAAACAATCTCCCCATGTCGCAGGCACCCTTGCACCATGGTGCAAGGGTGCCTGCACCGGTGCATGGCAGCGGTTTGTGCACCAGCGCAGAGAAAGGCACAGAGATGCGACATGTTGCTGTAAATATGGTGCATCCCTGTGCCTGGAAACTAACGCAGCGTGGCACAGCAAAATAACTTGCGGCATCGGGCTGCGTTAGTTTCCCATAAATAAGCCTCTAAGTATTTTTTATTGGATAGCTCGTCCCTTTAAGGAAGAGGTTATTCAATCACTGCATTTTATGAATGAGACTGTAGTAAAGGAAGTATAGTGTCCCTCACATGCATTCAGTAGGTTTACGGATTTAATCCTGCCTTGTTAAAATGCACATGGTAGGATTTCTATGAATCCTATTCATTGGTAATTTTGCGCTGCAATAGATTGTACTTTGGGAGCAGTGCAAACACATCCTTGGTTCACATCGACGATTCTGTTCAGAAATTGTGTCTGGGTTGTGACTCAAGAATAATACATGAGACCTGTAGTTCCAAACTGTAGGGCCCATTTACAAGCCTTGTGCACCGCCGGAATGTCACTTTTTGTGACGTTCTGATGGCGCACTGGGCTTAGCCATATCTACAAGGCCTCATAAAGCCACCCTGCATGGCTTCTCATGGCCTTGTAGATATGGAGTGAGATAATGCAGCGGAAGTCGCTGCGTTGCCTCACACTACGATGGGGAGGTGTGCCATGGGCGTTACAGTGGGTGTTCCCACATAACACACATGGCATTTGGCACATTCTCAGATTTACAATGCTCTGTAAACCTGGGAATGCTTCAAAAGCCTACGCCTCCCCAGGGGAGGTGTAGGGGAAGCACAACGAGGAGAAATAAGATTATTTCTCCTTATTTTTTCCTCTTGCTATGTGTGCTGCATTCAGCAGCCCACTTAGAAAGAGGAAATCGCCTCATTGATTGCTTTTGTGCAGATAGGTGTTCCTTCCTGCACAAAAACAATCATTCCTACAACACAGACACCCTTGCACCATGGCAGGCCTTTGAGCACCAGTGCAGGGAGAAAGGACAGGAATGTGGCATATCTTGTAGATACGGCGCATTCCTGCCCTTTTCTTTTGACGTACGACAGTGCAGCAGTAAGGCTAGTGGCGCTGCCTTATGCCAAACAATTGTGAATGAGGCGTTATATCCATGGGATCTGAGAGGTTATTCCATAGCATCGCTGCCAGATTGAATGAGCACCTTCCACAGCTTAACACAACTTCCTCTTCAGTCCATTTGTCAGATTCCTTTTCTTCATAAAGGGGTGATTCTAACCCTAGACACTTCTCTGTATGACCGATAGGCTCTTAAGTATGATCCTAAAGTAGGCAGGTAACCAGATGCTGCTGTCTAAAACAGTTGCATGCAGTTGTTATAGGGGGCCATGCAACATTGTATTCAAAGAATCCAATGCTCCACTACTTCAGAAAGAACCACAAGCAACATGGAACACTTGACCTTCAAACACCTCATCACCGCCAAATACACCCTGAGCGGCACTCTTGTCTACCACGCCCCTGGACCATGTGCCAACTTCAGCAGCACCATTGCGTACTTTGTCTACCCCCTGATGCTTGACTCCAGTGCCTTCATCCTCCATGGTGACCTCAACTACCACTTGGAGCTCCTCACCGATTCAAACATGACCAACCTCTATGAGGACCAGTCCAACCTCAGACTCACCTAGTGAGTGGAAGAGCCAACACGCCTCCGAAACCTACTGGACTCCATCTTCACCAGCTTCAGCAACATCATAGTGGACAAGCCCACACCGATCACCCAGTCCGACCACGCCCTCATCAACTTCAGTATATCCTTCCCACACGACTGCAGGAAAACTATCACCAAATCTTCCTGATGGGACTGGAACAAGATCTCAGAAGCATCCTGGTCTTCTTTTTTTCTTGTTTAATAATTTTATTGAATTTTCAGAAAAAGTGGAACAACAAATGAACACATTATGAATAAAATATAACAATTAATATATTGGGAAAGAGGGAAAAAAAAAAGAAAAAAAAAGACATGAAAGAGAAGAAAAGAAGAGAGAACTAAAGAAAAGAAGAATAAGGAAGAATGAAAAACAAAGAAAAGATTAAGAAATTAAGGTGCAGGTGCAATAGTAGAAAGATAAGATGTAAAAGGTAACCAAAGGAGGTCAGATTTAATTTTCTGAGAGAGATTAAGAGAAGAAACAGTAGAAATTCTGTGTTCGTCACAAATATAGTTCCACCAAGTTAATACAGAGAGTTTCGAGTTATCTTTCCAACAGGACAAAATCACTTTAAATGCCAGAGCAATGAACAGATCAAACAGCAAAGTAATATGATTAGGGGCGTCAAAATCAGATGAGGAGGACCCTAGAAAAACATTTTGTATAGTTAAAGGAATATTACATTGAAATATTATCATACATTTAGACCAAATAGATTGCCAGAACTTCAATACATTAAAACAGTCATAAAGTTGATGAATTAAAGTCCCTATGGAATCAGAACAGGACCAACATAGGGAGGAGGCATTAGGGGAAAACTTGGATATACTGACAGGGGTAAAAACAGCTCTACTGTAGATGAAATACAGAGATTGAGTGATGCGTGCGGCATTAGAAGTTTTAAACAACTTGAGCCATAATTTATCCCAACAAGAGATAGAGAGTGACAGGGATAAATCTGTTTCCCAGAGTAGTTCAACATTAGATTTAGGTCGTTCAGTAACTGGTGATAACAATAACTTATAAATAAAAGCAGCTTTAGGCCTATGATCCTGGGAAATGTTATATAATGGTGAAGATGGAGTGAGTAAGGGGAAGCTAAAGGGAAATTTTTAGAAGATAAGTATGATTGCAAAGCTGTTGATAATAAGAGATACTCATTAAGAAATGATTCAGGTAGATCATATTGTAGTTGTAAATCATGGAAGGGAATAACAGAATTATGTTGAATTAGTTGATAAATAAAGATAATTCCCTTCTCCTTCCAGTGTTTGTAATAAAATGATTTACCTTTATATTTGATAAATTTATTGTACCAAATAGTGGAGGACAAAAAACATTGATATGGGTTTAGACCATCGGAAAAAATGTCATATAATAAGTGACGGGAGTATTTTAAAATAGGATTATCAGATAAAAAAGTGCAATTAGACATATATATTATACTTTGGAAAGAAAATTCTTTCAACAGGGAGCGCTCAAAAACAATCCAACGAGGGATAGGGATATCTGAAAAATCATGAATTAAGGCAAAATATTGACGAATTAAAAATGCAAAATGATACGATTTAAAATCAGGAAAGCGTACACCGCCTTCTGTTTTGGGACGTTTGAGTTTCATAAGAGCAATGCGGGGTGTTTGTTATTCCATAAAAACTTTGTACAGATAGAATTAATTTGAGAAAAATATGAAACAGGAATCCGGAAGGGTAACATGGATAGTTTATAAAGGATATGTGGCACAATCATCATTTTTATGGTATCTAATCTACCCCACCATGACAAGTGAAGAGGGGACCAGGAGAGTAGGAGCGATTGTATTTTGGACGTTAGAGCACTAAACGTGTAACTAATGGTAGTAGATAGGGTAGAGGAAAACCAAATACCAAGATATTTAATTTTTATGGGACACCAAGTAAAATTGGTATTGTTAAACATATATTGATAACAGAAAGAGTTTAAGGGGAGAACTTCTGTCTTAGAGAAGTTCAACTTATATCCAGAGATACTGGAATATAACCGAACCTCATCCAAAAAGGGAGGGAGAGAGGTATTAGGGTCAGCCATATATACCAGAATATCATCAGCATAAGCTGATAGTTTAGTTTCTATAGAATTATGTGAAAAACCAGAGATACATGGGTTAATTCGAATACGTTCAAGGAAAGGTTCAAGACACAAAACAAATAACAAGGGTGAGAGGGGGCAACCTTGACGTGTGCCTCTATATAACGGGAAAGATTTAGAAAAATGATTATTAACAAAGATATTAGCACGAGGAAAAGAATATAACAATTTAACATAAGAAATAAAATTTGGACCAAAACCAAACCATTGAAGTGTATTGAACATGAATTGCCAGTTTATACGGTCAAAAGCCTTTTCGGCATCTAAGGACAATGCTGCAAGTGGTGATTTGTACTTCCTCCCGAAGGAGATGACATTAGCGAACATGCGAGCATTGTCCGAAGCCAATCTGCCCTTAACAAAACCAGTTTGATCCGTCTTAACTAATAGTGGGATAATACTCTCAAGACGGGAGGCGAGGATTTTAGCAAATATCTTACAATCATAATTAATTAAGGATATGGGGCGATAATTTTTACAGAGGGAATGATCCTTATCAGGTTTGGGAATAAGGACTATCAAAGCATCCATAAAGGAGCCAGAAGCCTTGGAGTCTGCAATGAATGAATTAAAAAGGGCCAGTAATTTGGGAGCAAAAATAGAGGAAAAAGTGGAAAAAATTCAACCGAGAGACCATCAGGACCTGGTGCTTTCGATTTTTTCAAGGATTTAATAGCTACTATAATCTCTTGAAAAGTTACTTCTTCCTCTAGTAATTGAAATTGATCAGGAATTAAGGGGGGGTTGGGTAGGCCAGAAAAAAAAGTATGGAAATTTTGACTAGAGGGATTCGTATCATCAGAATATAATGTTTGGTAATAATTATGGAAAACAGAAGCAATGTCTTCATCAGAGGTCGCTAAATTATTGGTAAATTCATTTAAGATAGGACCAATATTTTTTCGTTCAGATTTAATTTTTAGATAATTGGCTAACATCTTACCAGCTTTATTTTGACCCCCATGATATTTGGATTTAATTTTGAGAAGAACATTACACGCGTCAATTGTGGCAAACTTGTTAAGAGCAGATTTGGCCTTAATTAAATCATGGAGAGCCGATGAAGATCTAGACGTAAAGTAATTATGTTCTAGTAATTTAAGTTGCATTAATAAAGTTGTATACTTGGCTTTAGCGGCTTTCTTCTTTTTTGCGGAGTATGAAATAGCAAAAGCACGGAAAGAAGCTTTAAAGGCATCCCAGTTATTAGTGATAGATGTATCCAAAGGATTGTTAATGGCAAAAAATTCATTAATAAAAGTAATAGCTTCAGCTACAAAAGCATTATCTGTCAACAAAAAATTGTTAAGTTTCCAGCGACCAAATTTTGGAGAACTCATGGAAAGGTCAAGAGCAGCAAAAACTGGTGCATGGTCAGAAATAAAGATAGATCCAATTTCAGAGGATTGAATAGATGGGAGTAGGGGTTTACTAACCAAAATGTAATCAATTCTGGATCGAGTATGATGTACATTAGAAAAAAAGTGAACTCAAGATTGTCAGGATTACAGGTCTTCCAAACATCGTATAATGAACGCGAGGCAATGGCAGATTGAAATGATTTATGGGTTTTATCAGGGTTAAATTTACATTTGGATTGTCTATCTGAAAATGGGTCTAACCATTGGTTAAAGTCCCCAGCAACAATAATATTCGGACCATCAATAGATGAGAGCAAGATCTTAATATTATTCCAAAAGGCTGGGTCTGGTTTAACAGGGCCATAAATATTCAATAAAACAAGTTCTTTATTCTGTATAACAACCTTAGCCATTACCCAGCGTCCATCACTATCACATTGTGTAGACAGAATCTGAGCATGAATCGATTTATGAAAAAGTATAGCAACCCCACCTTTCCGGTTAGGAGCAGAAGAATAAACAATTTGACCCACCCATTGTCTTTTCAATTTAAGTGACTCTATATCATTACAATGCGTTTCTTGAATAAATGAGACATGAGAGTTCAATTTAGACAAATGAGAGAGTACCTTTTGACGTTTGACGGGGTTTCTAAGACCACGGACATTCCACGTGACAACATTACACATAATGGCGGGAAGGTAGGATAATACACGAATGGAGAAGACACACTTCAGGAGGGCAACTGGAAACAGAGAGACACCATATGTTATAGGAATACACTGCACAAACTGTATTGTAGGAAATAACAATAAAAGGTATAAACATCAAACAGCATAATAAAGAAAAACGAGCACTTAAAGAAATATAATGGAAGACAGACAAATATACCAAAAATCTATAATGGAAATGCACCATTGAAGAAAATAGGAGAAAAATAGAGTAATAGGAAACGAGTAGGAGAGAGTGAAGATAGATTGATAGAGAGATTAGAAAAGTACATCGGACAAGGAAAAGAATCCAGATCTGAAGGAGAACTGGTAACAAGAGCAAAAGAGAAAACAATAGAGAAAATAGAAGATAGATCAAGGAAAGGAATCCAGATCTAAGAGGGAAAGGTATCGAATGAGGCATGGGGCGCAACGGCACCGTAAGCAGACGGAACGACAGAGAAGGAAAAGAAGAAAATAGTAATATAAGCAGCCAAAGAGAATTAGAAAAGGAGAAGAGGCAGGAAAATTAGGAATGATGAGAAGAACCATCAACAGAATTCATTAGGAGACTTTGGAGAAAAGACTTCAATTTGGAAGGATCATCAAAAGAACGTGTCGAGCCCTCATGGGTAATTTTACACAAGCAGGGATGGAGAATGCCATATCGAATGTTCAGTTGTCTCATCTGAGGACGGAGAGCCAAAAATTATTTTCTTCTTGCATTGGTGGCATTAGAAAGATCTTGTGATAGGTAGACTGTATGACCAGACCATATGAGGCGGCGCTTCACTTTAGCTGCTGAAAGAACACGCATGAGATCAGTAAATTCAAGAAACAACATTATAATTCCTCTGGGTCTTGAAGCATTTGCTTGAAAACGGCCAAGGCGATGAGCACGTTGGATATTAAGAGGAGGATCCATAGGAAGGTTTAAAAGTTCTGTCAAAAAACGTTTCAGGAAAAGAAGAATATCTGGACCCTCAAGATTTTCCGGCAGACCATAAAGGCGCAGGTTGTTACGCCTATTACGATTTTCAAGATCTTCAGTATGAAGCTTGAGACGATGGATTTCCTGTTCCAAAACAGGGATCTTGGTTGATACATCATGTAAGTCACTGATGCGTTGCTCCATGTCAAGCACCTTAGCCTCCATACTAATCCACCGATCTTCAATTTGTTGAAGCTTCTCATTTGTTGTGGACATAAAAGATTTCAACCCCCTCACTTCATCCAAAATAGTATCCAAAACAGGATTTTGAGATGATAGAATGGGGGAGGGGAGGTCATTTTTAGATCTCTTTGGCTTAGCACCCGAAGACATAGCTCTGACAGAGAGTGGAGCCTCACTGCTCATTTTAAAACAACGTGAAGGGCGATGAGTAACTTTTAGAAGAGGTCCCAGTCTACCCATAAGCTTAGTAGTCACAAATAGAAATAAATGCCAGTTAATCAGAGAAAGAAAACGTGTGACACCCTCCCCAGAAGACAAAACGCCAGCTTGTCACAAAGGAGGAGAGATGCAGCGAAGATATTCATGCAGCACTGCACCAAGATATATGGAAAATGCAAGGTGCTCAAAAATAGAATGAAAAATCCATGTAGACCACATGCACAAAAGCATTAATTGGCATTATTGCATGAGAAGTCTAAAATTAGGCACACTTAATGAAAGGGAGAGTCATTTCCAAAAGTGTTGCATAGAGGATCCCTCACGGAATGAAAAAACGCTGCATACAATGAATAGAACCCAACAAAGCCACTTTCTCTTTAGTATTTAATGAGCATTGATCCAGAGGCAGGCGGCAGTTGCAGGAAGAAACGCGTTGCTGCGCATCCACTAATTTACCTCAGAGGAGAGCAGGCGAGCGGCATGCACAAAATGGCGGCCGCTCGCATTTACGTGAGGCAAATCATCACCGCTGCCGCAGAATCGCTGTCGGAAGCCCAAGGAAGTCGGAAACGGCTCCGTTTGCCGCTCCGAGTGTTTAGGCGCTGAATTCCGTCTTCAAAACCTGCTGGAGTCTAGGCAGGACGGCTATATATTGTAGGAGAGCTCCGCGTCCGAGCGGAGCTCACGTAGAAGCCGCCATCTTGCTTCGGCGCGAGACCACGCCCCCCGCATCCTGGTCTTCTGAACTCCTATACCGCTGGCCTGAACAAAACAGCCTCCCAAATCCATCTCCAACATCATCGACTGGATCACTGCCTGCGCAGATTCTCTGGATCCTCTAAAAGTCAACAAAACCACAAGAACCAGAATACAAGCAAGCTGGTACACGGAAGAACTCAGGTTCTCCAGCTTCTATTGCAAGCAACTTTAACGCAGATGGAGACAAAGTCAAAATAACATGGACAAGAGCGCCGACAGATTTTACCCTCAGAAGCTACCATCAGCAAATCAAAGCCACCAAACGCTCTGCAGTCACCAACCACATCAAAAGCAGCACCATCAGCGCTAAGGAAATCTTTGTCATAGTGAAACACATTTCCTCTCCGGCAGCAAGTTCTGCCAGCATAATCTTCTCTCAGGATCTCTGCAACCAAATGTGTCTATTCTTCAGGAGCAAGATATCCAGCATTTACATAAACTTTGAGTTCCAAACGGACCTTTCCACCCTCTCAGCCCTCCTGCCCATTTCTGCTAACACACAGAGGACTGCCCTGCCCACCTGCTCCACCATCATCACTCAAGAAACCACAACAATCACGCAGTCCATACACTCCAGTGCACCCTCGGACCCCTGCCCTCACCATGTCTTCATCAAAGGACTGGACCCCACCAGCTCAGCCCTCACCGCGATCCTGAATGACTCAACCATCACAGCCACCTACCTAGATGCCTGGAAACAGTATCCTAAGCTGCTGACATCTAGCTTATACGCTCCCACTCTGATGAGATGCCAAACACCCGGACCAATTTCTCCACCTGCATGACCGAAGCCACCAAATGGATGAAACCCAGCTGCCTCAAGCTTAGCACAAATAAGACAGAAGTAGAAATCTTTAGCATAGACACCTCGATCTGGGACTCTACCTGATGGCCTGCCTAACTTGGACCCACACAACTCCTGGGAACCCATGCAAAGAACCTCGGAATAGTAATCGACAACCAACTCAACATGACTGACCAAGTGAACTCAGTCTCTGCCTCCTGCTTCCATATAATCAAAATGCTCAAGAAGATCTACAAATGGCTCCCTACCAACACTCGCAAAAACATCACCAAATCCCTTTTCCCAGCAGGCTGGACTACGGCAAAGTGCTATGTGCTGGAATCACCACTCACCTGACCAGAAACTCCAGACCATGCAAAACTCAGTGCCAGGCTGATCCTGAACCTCCCACACCGCACTCACATCAGTCCGCACCTCAAAAAGCTCCACTGCCTCCTGATCCACAAACGAGCACTCTTCAAATGCCTCACACATACAAAGCCTTACACAACTTTGGTCCCACATACCTCAACAAATGCATAAACTTCCAGAAACCTACCAGACACCTCCAATCTACTCGCACACCATACGCAGAACCAGATCGATCGGGCCTTCTACCTCACTCCAAAAGCCTGGAAAAACCTGCCCCTGCACATCAGAGCCTCCTCCTCAGTTCTTATAATCCGCAAGAAACGGAAGACCTGGCTCTTCACCTAGTCCTGAGCCTGGCTTAGCCCATGCAGCTCCTTCAGTACTAGGACAACCTCCAGGGTGAGGAGTGTGCTATACAAAAATAACATAACATAACATTGTGAATAATTGTGCCTAATTTAGAGTGATTGTGAATAAGGTGGAAGAGTACAGACATGCTGGACAAAGCGATTTGGCACGAAGGTTGACTCGGGCAAATTTAACAACCTTATTTTAGGAAAGAAACATACTGATGCTCCAAAACCGTTCTAAGTGTTTGCATGAGGCGCTACCCAATCCGATAACGTAAACAGATGTTAATGGTGAATGTAGCAGTGAGATGGCAGCAGAATCAGGCTGCCCTATGGTCTTGTCAAATGATGCCGCAAATTTCTCACATAGCGTGGTCTATTGTTATATTTTATTTATTTTTTCTTCTATTTTATCATGTAGATTTTGGGAACTGCATTTGAATAAATCAAGCACAGACTTGAAAAAATTGGTATTTCAAACACAATTGTTTGCTTTGTTTTATTACTGTTGAAGATTAGGCAATATCAAACTGCATAATCTATTAACAACTACCTTTTAAGGTCACCTGACCAGTCACATGGTAAGCACCAACCAGGCTTGTTCACTAAGCTGTGAGCCACCATGATGGGCATAAACAGTGATGCACTTGCTATCTCCTATCGCCATGCGTGCAGAAAATTAACTTGATGGGGACTCCCATCACTTTTGTTGACTAAGTTGCATTGAACCCTAGTTGAAAGTGTCACCTTAATGTCTTGTATATAGGCCTAGCATGTCTATAATGTTTATATACAGGGATAATTAATGAGTGACATTGTTATCCATTTTTGTGCAGCACAGAATCCCGGAAGTAATGCATATAACTCAATGTATCCACTGATGATGGAGGTAGACACAGCGCGGAGGGCGCTGATGATTTGCATACCATGACCAAATTTGGGAAGACATGAAGCGTGGATGCACGCGTCAGTGATGCAAGTGGCTTGACTAGCGATGACAGTGACACTGGGGATGATGCTTATAATTGTACTTTCCATGTCAGAGTGGAAGAGTGCCGACATCCTGGACACAGTGAACCGCCTCCAGGGACAGCCGGCCAAGGGTTGAGAGATTCATCAGGCAAATCCATGAGACAAGTAAGGAAATTGATAGTGAAGGCAGCGGGTAGCTAAAGCATGCCGCTACAAAGTGCAGCACTAGGCACACAGATTGCCTTTAAGTTGCAGGTGCTGAGTATGCATAAGAAAACTGGACAACAAGACTTAGAAAGCTGATATGAGATACAGATGGCATAACACAGTCAGAGTGGGCTGGATTGCATATGTTTCAGAAATCCACAGTGAGTCAACTCAGAAGGATGTGCCTATATGTCCATACTTGTACAAGTGTCATAGGTCTGGTAAGTCCATCCTTATACACAGGCAATGGGTTACGTTGAAGGTGCATACAGAGAGCTTTGTGATTTTGGGGAGTGGTGTCTCCACTTGGGGGAGACATGAGAAGGATGTTGTACGCATTATTAACAGCTTGCTTGGGTCAGACAGTGGCACTGGGGAGGCTGCCAAAAATGTTGCTTTTTGAAGTCAGAGTGGAAAGTGGTACGCTCTATGGGTAAGAAGATTGCAGGGAGAACTGACACTTGCTCCCAGGCAGCAGAGATAGTCCAGTGGTTCAAATGGACAGTGAAGGCAACACACAACTGCAACATTCAGCGACAGAGGACAGTGCACAACATAGGGAATCTTTCATGACACATGTGGGGTGGAGGCTTACTGTGATCAGACAACAAGAGTTGGGACATTGTTTGAGTAAACAGATGACACAGCCCAATGGGCGTGGGCAGCACGTCATGAATCTATGAAATCCATAGAGGTGAAGAACAAGGATAGTATGATCTACATTGGAGGTGCAAAAGGAAACCTGTATGGATTGAGGGAAGAATGGGATGTCTCATATCATCAGCCTCTGGATGTTGACCCACAAGAATCACACAGAGGTCTAGCATCATGCCATCATAGCTATCTAAGGCACTGTGAAACCTCTGGTGTGGGATGAGTTAATATCTTCATCAGTCCAACCACTAGTGTAAGAAATTGGTTTATTAGTCGTGAAAGATGTGAGTCCTGCCCAAGTAATAAACACTCAATTGTCTTTTTATTATGAATCAAGTACCCCATTGTAGCACTTGACTCTGTCTTGGTAACGAAGTACATCAGTTAAATACCTACTCATGGGAGGGGGTGTAGGCTAGCAATCCCAATTCGCTGGCACCCAAAAACAACACTCAATAAATTATCAGTGTTTTTTCTTTGAAAAAGGAAAAGCAGTTTTCACTCGAACACACGCCGGGGGGCATAAAATAACTTCACCCAAGTAATGTATTTCGGCCATGGTTCCTCTGTTCTAGGACCTGAAATAAGTAGGGATACTCAAGGGAGTCAAATGCATTTGACGCATCAAGGGAGACAATTACTGCCGGTGTTGCCAAATCAGCCATCCTAGGGAGGCAGCCAAACAGTCATAGGAGATTGAGCCTGGTACTCCTGCCCAGCATGAAGCCCGACTGACCAGGATGTATCAGGTCTGTTATTACTTGTGACAGGCAATTCGCAAGCACCTTAGCTAAGATTTTGGCTTCAACATTTAGGAGGGAAATGGGCCTATAGGAGCTACATTGGTCCGCTGGTTTGCCTTCTTTGTGAATAACCGCGATCATGGCCGTCGGGTCTCCTGTGCCATACCACCCTTGCTCAGTGTACATCTGGAGGAGGTAGGGAGATTTTCCACTAGCTAAGCATTTGTACAATTCTATGGGTAGGCCATTTGGGCCAGGGACTTTCCCCGATTAGCGGCGATCGCGTCCTCTATGTCTTCCACAGTGATAGGTGCATCCAGCAGCGCTCTATTGGTGTCAGAAAGGTGGGAAGGGAAATATCACGAAGGAAGACCCATACCTCCTTTGCTATAAATGTTGAGGTATAGAGCCTTGTTTAATGGGAGGCAAACTCTTCAGCAGTGTGAGTGTCGCCAGTGATCTTCCCCTGGGCTTCGGTTTGGATCTCTCTGACCCATCTGCCCACTTCCTCCCTCCTGCCCAGCTATGATAGTAAATTCCCTGCCTCATTGCCAACCTCGTTGTGGACAGCTGCAGCATGCTTGCATGCAGTGTCAGTAGACAGGTCATGATACTCTCTATGGGCAAGTGCTATGCGTTGAGCTAAGTCTTCACTAGGTTGAATTACATTCAGCCTCTCCAGTTGGAGATGGTTTTCTTCAACAGTTTGCATTCTGTGCCATCTTTCATTGCGCTTGGTCACTGCCAGGGAAATTGTTTCCCCCCTTACTACTGCCTGTATTCTTCCCATAGTACCACCTTTGACTAGAACATGCGCTCATTTTCACAGAAGTATTGTTCCATGGTCTGGCTAAGGTCCTCCCCTTTGTTTCAATAACCAGGGATCCAATTTTCACCCTATATGATCCCCCGTCTACTGATACCCAATTCCACCCAAAGCAGTGGGTGATCCGATATCCTGAGGGCCGAGAAACATGCATTCATGACCGGGGCAAGTATGAGTTCTGTGTGAATATGTGATCCAAAAGAAAGTAGAAGTTTTGTACCCCACACTAAAAGGATTACTGGTGTGTAGTGGGATTGCATTTCCTCCAGACGTCCGCCAAGGAGCATATCTCCACAACCGTCTGCAATTGTCTGCGGCCCACAGTGCCATTCCGAATAAGTCTGTCAATGGTCTCATCCATCACCAAATTAAAGTCACCCCCTAAGATCAGCTGCCCATCCGGTAATTGCAAGAGCCGAGACCCCAGATCTACCAATCCTGACTGCTGCAGTCGGGACGGCAAATAAATAGATCTGACTACCACCTGCAGTTCAGTTCATATACCTATCATAAAGACATAGCGTCCCTGAAAGTCCCCAATTACTCTCATCATTTCCTTTGGGAATGTGCGTCGAAGCAATATGGCCACGGGAACCCGTGGTGTATCCTGCATGTGCCATCAACCTGTTGCCTCCCCTCGTCAGCATCTTGCAGTTGGTTTCCATTATATGAGCTTCCTGTAGGAGCATCAAGTCTGGAGACCGCCACCGGTAGGATTGGTAAACAAGTCCTCTTTTTATTTTACAACCCACCCCATTAACATTCCAAGAAAGGACTGAGAAGCGCCACCTCCCATGGTCTCGGTATCTCCCATCAAGACTCACTAACAATTGCAGATGTATTTCCTTCCACATATACCAAGAAGGATCATCACATTGACCATCACCACCACACTAATAAGTCCAAGAAAATAACGTAGCAAGCATCGGCGTCCAAAAATCCCCGCAAATTGATCCCACCCTATCCATCCCCACCTCCGGGCACGGCAGGTCTGAAGTACCTGCCCCGCAATTCGCAGGGAGTCTGTCACCCTCAAACATTCTTAACTAAACTCTACAAATACAACAGATAATCAGAATACTTTCCTGAGTCGCTAGTCTCCTTTGCCATGTCCCCATTGAATAGAAGTAAGTAATTCCAGCACCAATTCATGAGAAAAAAACAGAGTAGCCAAGAGGGAAGCACCACCCCAGGGACCATGCACTGAAAAGAAGAGGGGCCTTATGTGTGTTTGTTTCTCCAGGTTGCAGTCACTCATTGGCTGGTGTCATTGCAGCAGAGTCATCAGGTTCAGCTGAAGGTGCCTCCAAAGTAGGGAAGTCCAGCTCCACAGGGCGTGGCATCAGTTTGGAGCCCCACGCAAGACCATCACTCTGATCCAGTCTCCGGGGGTCACGCCAACGTCCCGGACACACACCCTTCCTCGGTGGCAGGTTGCCATTCCTCGAGCCAATCCCATGTCTTTTCCGGCATTAAAAAAATCCAGGTCCAGGTTTTCTCATCCACCATGATGTGAAGTTTGGCAGGAAAGAGCATCATGTATTTAACCTCCTGTTCCCACAGGTGACGTTTAACAGCATCAAAGGAGCTGCACCGTTTCTGCATGGCAGTAGTGAAGCCTGGGAATATACGAAGAGTGGCGTTCTCAAATTTCACGTCCCCCACTCAACGGCTCGCCTGCAGTATGGCATCCCTGTCCCAGTAGTTGAATATTCAGGCGATTATCATACATGGCAGTTGGCCCGGTCTTGGAGTGGGGACTGGGGCCCTGTGGGCACGTACCACCGAAAAGAAGCTGAAGAGATCCCCTGGTTTAAGGTGGTTTATGATTAAGTACTATACGAAAAGGTCCAAACTGGGGCCCTCCGCTTTCTCTGGCACACAGAAGTACATCAGCATCCTGCTTGAGCGTAGAGATCGTAGATTTGAGTTCCGATACATCATCCTGCATAGTGTGGATGGTCGATACAGCTGATTGCACACTGTAACTGACACTACCAAGGTCCACGGGTAGGACAGCCATTTCCATTGATATGCCATCAATTTTGGACTTCAATGTGGTTTTGGCATCTTGCACAACCTGCGTCAAGTCCTTAAGCGCGGGCTCCCATTGCTCAGCCCCGAATGCAGGTAGTGCATTCAATAATGCTTCTTGGTCCCCCTCTCCCATATGTGGTCTGAGAGAAGCATAGTTGTCCAGTTTGTTGCGGTGCAACCTTTTGCTTGATTTATCTTTACCCATGGTGGGTTCACCAGGCACAGCCAGAACACAGAATCAAGATAAAGGCACCAGCACAGGCCGGGAGCCTCCAGATCAAGACGGCACCTGCACTCGCTTTCTACACAGGGATGGTGCATAAAAACGCCCCCCAAGGTCCAGGAGTGCCACCGGGGGGAGGGGGATCAGAAGCGGCCTCCCCTCCAAAGTAAGGCCGATTCCCGGTCGCCTGCACCATGAGTGCCGTCAACAATTGGACAGGTGTGCTACTTCCTCACCACTCACAGCTCCTCCAGGGTTCAGTCCTGGGGTCTCCAGGCAGGGGCCCTGACAGGCAGAATCTCTCAGGTCACATGCAGGGCCACACACAAGAATGCCTTTCAGGGGGTGCAGCTGTTCACTCCAGAAGCGGAAGGGGGTCTCTTCCAGGATGCACGTCCCCCAGACGTTAATCTATACAAATGCACCCTTGTAAAACATAATGGGGTGCTCTTGTGCCCAGTTTATGAATGTGAAATGAGCGAGATCGTCGGCTCTCTTGTGTTTACTTTGTTGCTTCACCACCCATATCTTTCCCTTTTTCTTTTTTTACTTTTCTAAAAAGGTGGCCTCACAGCACACTCCATTTAGGATAGGCTGGGTGTTCCTCCACCTTTTATGGGGAACCCAACCTCTGTGGTGATGCGGACAGTGTGGGAAGCCCACTACTACAGTGCCTGGCCACCTCCCCAACCCGTCGACATCCGGGGTGGAAGGGTGGGGAGATGGTGTGAAGATGACGTTTGGCTAAATGTTTTTTTAACGTCTACATCGGATCCTCATGCGGTTTGCTGAATTTTAGAAAATTGGTGCTTACTTTATGAATTATTGATCCATTGTCCAGGACTTACCTGTTTATTGAATTTCCAGTGCTGAGTTTATCTTTGAAATTGACTTTAGAATTTGATTGTCTCATTGTAAGGGATAGTGGTGGTAGATCCATTTAACTCGCCCACTCTTGACCAACTGATGAATTAGTGTTATTGTAGATACTAATGCAAGTGATAAGTACAGCCATGTTATAGTGCCTCAGCGACCAGATTGTAAATTAGCATTCTTTCTCTCGCCCACGCTCCATGTAACTGGGAACTAGTGACTGGTGCACCTATCCCCTCCAGACACTGGCACAGGGCAGTGGGAAGGCGCTAGACATGCTCCTGGGCTCCAGCCTGCCCCCGGAGCCTTTCTTCTTCTTGCTCTGGTCCCGAGGGTTGAGGTCCTCTGGGACAACGTCTGATGCACCAGGTCTGGGGTGAGGGACCCTATACATGCTCCATTAAAAAGTGGAGCGTATTGGCCAGCCCAGCTCCCACCGTGAGTAATTTCCCAAATACGGAGGAGTGCCACATGCTTGTTTTTGTGCATTCCTTATAACAAGCAAATCCTTCAAAACTTCATATCTCCTGCCTGTTGGGCCAATTTTCTTCATCATGAGCTCTTTTTACTCCTAGTGGCAAGGCCTAGCTACCAGGAGCATTGTCAAGAGGTCTCCTGGCCTCTTAAGAGGAACATTCAGTGGGGAGCTGGATTTGCTGGCTCTCTCCTCCGCCCTCCTCCTCTGCCTGGCCCCTGGTGTTCCTCTCCTACTGGTGTGGCCAACCAGCAGAGCACGTTCCTGCCTGTACTCCCCTGGTCCCAGAGCCTCCACACTGTCTTGCAGAGCACCCAGTAGGACGGTGGGGTCCAGGTCTTTCCCTCAACTGGTCCTCAGGGGGCAAAAGAGGGCTAGTGCCACTGCCCCTGGAGAGACCCGTCCTAGTTCCGGGGGTCAGCTGGTGACAAAGTACTTAGTCCATCTTTATAGGGCATCAGGGGTATTCTCTTTCCAGCTCGGTATGCTGTCATCACCTCCCAGGTCCAGGCTCTTCTCCACTGTGTCTCCTTTGTGCAGGGGCGTTAAGCATTTAAGCAGGGTGAAATGTTGTAGAAGTCAGGCACCCATGGCCAATCGTAGGATGCTGCATCATCCATCCACCCCAGCCCCATCTCTCCTGCTCTGCATTCTGGGACAATTCAAAGTGCTGATTTCAAGTTTTCTTTGACAATTCAAAGTGCTGATTTCAAGTTTTCATTGAAAACAGTTCCTCTGAGGGCCTCAACTCCAGTCCTAGCTAACTTCACTGCCTCATCCCTTCCTACCAAAGCTTCAAAGGCGAGCCCCTCCTGTGTTGGTTCCAGAGGTCTTGGCCTCCTCCTTTGTTGAATTGGGCCTGGCCTGTCCCAGCCCAGGCGTGGTGTGACAAGCTAAGTATTCGATGAAAATGTATCCCATGCCCCTATCCTCTTTCAAGAACTGGGTCAATCACTGAAAATTGCTCCTTTTGTGTGGGGAGGCTTTTGTTCCCCCTGCTGGGAACTGAGTAATTAACTTGGCCCTGTAGAGGAGATAGAGACCTGGAATCTGATTATGAGCTGAGCCAGAGAAATATGACAATCCTGAAGTCCCATTAGATATAGGTGTAGAGTTTTGGAAATGGCAAAATGAAGCTCGACAGGCATGTTTTACCCCAGTTTGACACCTTGCTGGACAGTGTAGGCCTAAGTGGAGCGAAACTGCTCTTTAGGGCAGATTTCATCTACTATATAATACAGTGAAAGCACCACAGATTTTACAGTGAGCACTATAGATGCAGGTCCATACTCTATGAATACCTACTCACATTATAAAGACTATCTCAAGTCAGCACCAATCCTTCTATGACAGGCTAGCCTACCTGTGTGCAGATATCAGGCTGCACATGACGGTAGTCGCTCATGGCAGCCTGCACACGTGTGCACATGTGTCTTACCCTAGCTGCACAGCAGCAGCATCCTTATCTTAAAAGGTGGACATCGGTATTTAACATGCACGGTCGAAGTACCATGAATTTACTGTGAGTGAGACACAGGTAATGAGACTCACCCACTGTAATGGTCCAAAAATGGGGAGTAAAAAGCGGAAAAATACAGATAGACTAAATCGGCAGAACCCATTTACTACAACTACCATTAATTTGTGTAGTGGTTGAGTAATCATAGTTGTGCACTGATACACCACTGATGAGGGCCTACAAGTAACCAGTATCTTTTCCCTACTTGGCTCTGAGCCATTACACTTTCTACCCTGTATGTATTCCTCAGTGTAACTCATCTACCTCTTCAATCTCTTCTATCCCAATGAGAGTTGCAATTGGTGCAAAAGGGATCCAATGACATACTAAATTTTTTTGCTGAAATGGCCGGAGAGGAGTTGTGTAGCTGGTGAAATCAGTCAGACTCATCAGAGGTTTAAATAATCCTGTTATTCATGCAAGCATTCAGAGGCGAAAATATGCTTCTTCACTTTTTAAAGAAAAGGGGATGCTTCATCAGGAAGTGCTTTGCTCTCTAGTTAATGGCATTTCCTGGACAATGGTGCTGTGAATGCTGCCCCACCGCCAGCTTCCTCAGTACATGTGGTGGTGGTTCTGCTGTAGGATGACTCAAGCCAACAGCCCTTGATAGTCTTCTGCTGGTGGCTGCATAGTGGACAACAAGGAGAGTCTCCAGCAAATCAGGGCCTTTGGTTATTGAATTAGGATACTGTGTGTTCCTTCAGCAGACGCATAATGTGTTGTGTGTGTAACACAATGGGTTTCCTGATGGGGCTTCACATCTAGATGTATGCCCAGCTGGATCAGCTCTGTATCACCACCGTTCTCTGATGTCAGGACTAAAGAAGGGAGAGGGCATCATTAACGACGCCTTTAGTAGTCCTCCAGCATGACGTCTTGGAGCAAGGGGAGGTTCAGAAGCATAGTGGTCTGTGTCTAAGCAAGTGTGTTGAGTGACTCACCTACCAGGTTGCAGTACCTTGAACTTCACACTCATTCAGGTAGTTAACCAGCATCCTGGATGGCTTATTCATGCTTGTATTGATAGAAACATTTCAAGTAGGCAGTGATACTCAGGTAGGCATCAAGTGCCAGCTCTGTGTTGGTGTCTATGTAGTCTTTGAACTTGTAGTAGCCAAAGCGGTATGGCAGATGGAAAGGAATGTATTCCAGTTTCAGTGGTATCTATTATCAAAGCAACTGAAGTATCTTAAGTTTTCTGATCCCCACTGAAAGTGGAAGAGAGTGCCATAATCCAAGTATTTCTCTCACTGACTGGTTGCTATGCAGAAAGATGTGGGAAGATGTGTCTCCACCGACTCACCAGACCCGCGTGTGGCATATCTGAGCAGGCACAGTAGTATTATCTATTCAGACATGGTCTAACTTGTTCTGATGTTGTCTCTGATCAGGAGAAATATTTAATTCATAAGCCATTTGCTAGTGATAACTGATCACATATTCAGTGAGTGAAGTCTGGCATGTCATTCTCCACTGAACTTCCTTCTTCTGTTTTTGAAGATTAGGGTGTGTGCCCGGTGTATTTTCACTTCAATGCGCTCTACGTCTTCCCAGCGGTGGTCCTGCCCAAGTACTATAATGTGACAGCTCGGGGGCGGAGCCAGCCACGACGGAAGATGGCCGCTTCTTGAGCGAGCTCCTCCGGTCGCAGTAATATCCTGCAAGTATCCTGCAATCCTAGTGCATGTAGGGCACTACATCCTTGACGCCAACGTATTGGAGGATCAGGGCTATCTGTGGACCCCTTTATCGCCACTAATGCTGCTGTGAGAGTGATCCGGCGAAGCTGCGGAGGAGGGGCCTACGCCGAGAGGGCGAGACGAGAAGCAGCGGGCTAGCGTGGCAACTAGCCGGGACGTAGAGCACGCACGGCCGCGACGGCTGACCTGCTGTGCCGGTAGGTCTCGTCCCCCTGGGAAAGTTTGGGCGCACTGAAAACCAGCCGTCTGCGGAAAGGGGTCGATCGCAGCTGGGACCGCCAGGAGAGCACACCGCACAAGGCGCTTGACATTGGAGCTCCCTGCTCCCCGTGAGGTGTGGGAGTGACTGTGTGGAGGCTGCCGGCCGTGACATGGGTGGGCGCAGGGAGTGCCCCAAGCTGGCGGGATGACTGCTGCAGGACGCGGAGGGCTCGGTGTGCAGCGCCGGGTCATCGCGCGGCCGCCTGCGAGGGGGGGCGCTGCATACACGGAATTAGGCTGCCTAACACGACGGCGAGGTAGCGCCTCAGTGTCCAATTGCACGGCGCAGGACGCATCCGAGTTCACCGTCGCCGACGCGGAGGAGGGCGGCTGTGGGGCGGTGACCTGAACATTGGAGGGCACAACTGAGCTCCTGACCTCTCTATCCTTGCTTGACTCTACATTGCGCCACAAAGTGCACGGTGCCTCTGCCGGCCGGCCCGAGAGGCTGGCCACTATTGAAATCAGCAAGATAAGGAACATAGACCTCACAGGGGCATATATGGAGATGAGCGCCTGAGCGACTGCTACGCCCGAGGTTCTGGGGACGGGGCCGAGAGACAGCACCGCCGCCGTTGCCGTGTAGCACGACGAACCCGATAGCGGGGCACCTGCGGCGCGCGGATTGAGGGTAAGAACTGTGGCCCCATAGGCGGCCTGCTACCGCCTATACCGCATCCCACACTGCCGGACCAGGAATAACTAAATTGTACCACCAAGGGCAAAGACCAACTCGAGACCTTCTGAAACTGTACAGAATACAAGATACAAGGAGCGCGCTAGGGGGGCGGCGCTGGGCATCATGGGCAAACCAGACAGAAATCAGCCCAAACTCCATTTTGAACAATTGAAAAAATCGACTGAGACCAGTCCGGACGCGGACGATCAGCAGCCTACGCAACAGGCGGAGGGGGGCGCGAGTGGAGTGGCTACCAGCGATGTGCAGGCCATGTTCTCGTCCATACAAACTGCACTCTCTAGTATTGATGGGAAGATAGACTCTTTAACTTACAGAGTGGACCGCATGTCCGAGCGCCTGGATAAGCACACAGAACGAATTGACATGGCGGAGCGCCGAATCTCTGAAGCAGAAGATGCCCACCAACAAATGGAAGTGAGGAAAAGGGAAGATGGACAAATGCTTAACTACATTGATGGCAAAGGCTGAGGACATCGAGGCGCGCTCCAGCCGCAACAACATATGCCTCATGGGAATTGCAGAGACAACCAACACGGGGCCAATGGAGCGTTATGTTGAACAATTGCTCATCTCTCTTCTGGGACGAGAGTCCTTCTCCGATGTCTTTATCATAGAAAGGGCACATAGATCTTTGGCTCCACCTCCGCCGCCTGGGGCCAGGCCAAGGCCGATAATAGCTAAGCTATTAAACTACAGAGATCGAGATGCGGTACTTCGTAGGGCGCGAGACCTGGGCAGCTTGACGCACGAGGGGATGGAAATATCTATTTATCCCGATTTTACACCACTTATCCAGGAGGCAAGAAAGAAATTTGTGCCTGTCAAGAAAAAACTTCGAGATCAAAATATCCCATATGCAATGCTCTACCCGGCCAGACGGCGGGTGACAGACGGCGGGAAGAACACAATTTACAATGATCCGAAGGATGTGCTCAAGTTCCTGCAACAGAAGGGACTCCAAGGCACACGCAGGAGATCGCCGAGTGGCGGGACGGAAGAACAGGCCTCTGCATCTGACAGCGAATAAAGGGCCATCAATCACAGACCAGGTGCTAGCCACGGAATTGCACTTTTGAAATACAGTGAGGGGTGCACAGTCTGCCACCGGGTGTTACCAGGTATGGGTACTAGAGACTGAACTATGCAATCGACTAATAGAGACGATCTGGAGAAGATTCCACCATCAAAAACCATATCGTACTAGAGAGACCGTGCACCACTGCTTACGAACCTGAACGAGGCAGTACATGTTGACCCACACACAGAACACAGATAAGTGTACCCGAGAGCTCAGTAACTTAGATAATATAACATTGCTTGAACGTTGTCTGTCTGCACATGCATATTATGCTAAAGGAATAAGTGGACTATTAATGTGCATAGACAATTTTGATATACGGCTGCTGCCCTGCAGGCTGAGGAGAGCAGCGAACTAAGTGCTTTTATAGCGACCGCCCATGTGATTTCATTCACAGGGAATCGGACTGGCAGCTCCCGCCACCTTGTGTACACCACATCCAGTTAATTTTTTGTTTGGGGGATGGGGGCGGGGGGAGTTGGGTGAGTTACGAATTCATTGGGATTACCTTCGCTGTAATGGGAAAGGCAAAGTGGGAGGGGGGGTTGGGCGTTATATTGAAAAGCCTGGTCGGCATTAGAATAGCAGATACCAATTGCCATGTTATCATCGCACACACAAGTTACTTTCAATTTCAGCACAAGAACGACACTGGGTACAGATAACAGAGACAGACACACACGACCCCTGACAATCATGACATGGAATGTACGCGGCCTACATAATCCGCAGAAAATACGTAAGGTCCTCGCATACCTAGACCGACATAGTAGATGTTGCATGTCTCCAGGAAACACATCTCACAGATCTCACTGAGGGCAGAATTGGCATGAGGTGGACATCATATCGCATGGCATCATCATACTCTACATACGCCAGAGGAGTAATGCTTCTTATTAGACGTGGCACCCTTTTCAATCTCATTCGCTCCATCAAAGACGACCAAGGGCGGTATGTGATTGTGCATGGAACTTTCGGGGGAACCACCTAAGGGGATGATGGACGGAGTGTTGAACATTGCAAGCACTCACCCCCAGTCAACTGATCTGGGTTTAATCCATCATCATTCTTTAGCTCACTCCGCCACCCCAGTTCAGACATGGCCATATGCAAATCAGTCTGACCCTGTGCCTCATGGGAACAGTCCAGCCCGAACTGCCAAGCCATGTCTTCCCTGGACCGGAAACAAGCATCCTGGGACCGGTTTCTGGCTTACAGCCGTCATCAGCCAGGCTATCTTGAATCCAGTGGCAAAGTGAGCAAGGGACCCACGTCTGGGCATACCCTGCCAACTTAGGGCGAACATAGCAAAACCAAAGGGGATGATGGACGGAGTGTTGAACATTGCAAGCACTCACCCCCAGTCCACTGATCTGGGTTTAATCCATCATCATTCTTTAGCTCACTCCGCCACCCCAGTTCAGACATGGCCATATGCAAATCAGTCTGACCCTGTGCCTCATGGGAACAGTCCAGCCCGAACTGCCAAGCCATGTCTTCCCTGGACCGGAAACAAGCATCCTGGGACCGGTTTCTGGCTTACAGCCGTCATCAGCCAGGCTATCTTGAATCCAGTGGCAAAGTGAGCAAGGGACCCACGTCTGGGCATACCCTGCCAACTTAGGGCGAACATAGCAAAACCAAAGGGGATGATGGACGGAGTGTTGAACATTGCAAGCACTCACCCCCAGTCAACTGATCTGGGTTTAATCCATCATCATTCTTTAGCTCACTCCGCCACCCCAGTTCAGACATGGCCATATGCAAATCAGTCTGACCCTGTGCCTCATGGGAACAGTCCAGCCCGAACTGCCAAGCCATGTCTTCCCTGGACCGGAAACAAGCATCCTGGGACCGGTTTCTGGCTTACAGCCGTCATCAGCCAGGCTATCTTGAATCCAGTGGCAAAGAGAGCAAGGGACCCACGTCTGGGCATACCCTGCCAACTTAGGGCGAACATAGCAAAACCAAAGGGGATGATGGACGGAGTGTTGAACATTGCAAGCACTCACCCCCAGTCAACTGATCTGGGTTTAATCCATCATCATTCTTTAGCTCACTCCGCCACCCCAGTTCAGACATGGCCATATGCAAATCAGTCTGACCCTGTGCCTCATGGGAACAGTCCAGCCCGAACTGCCAAGCCATGTCTTCCCTGGACCGGAAACAAGCATCCTGGGACCGGTTTCTGGCTTACAGCCGTCATCAGCCAGGCTATCTTGAATCCAGTGGCAAAGAGAGCAAGGGACCCACGTCTGGGCATACCCTGCCAACTTAGGGCGAACATAGCAAAACCAAAGGGGATGATGGACGGAGTGTTGAACATTGCAAGCACTCACCCCCAGTCAACTGATCTGGGTTTAATCCATCATCATTCTTTAGCTCACTCCGCCACCCCAGTTCAGACATGGCCATATGCAAATCAGTCTGACCCTGTGCCTCATGGGAACAGTCCAGCCCGAACTGCCAAGCCATGTCTTCCCTGGACCGGAAACAAGCATCCTGGGACCGGTTTCTGGCTTACAGCCGTCAGCAGCCAGGCTATCTTGAATCCAGTGGCAAAGTGAGCAAGGGACCCACGTCTGGGCATACCCTGCCAACTTAGGGCGAACATAGCAAAACCAAAGGGGATGATGGACGGAGTGTTGAACATTGCAAGCACTCACCCCCAGTCAACTGATCTGGGTTTAATCCATCATCATTCTTTAGCTCACTCCGCCACCCCAGTTCAGACGTGGCCATATGCAAATCAGTCTGACCCTGTGCCTCATGGGAACAGTCCAGCCCGAACTGCCAAGCCATGTCTTCCCTGGACCGGAAACAAGCATCCTGGGACCGGTTTCTGGCTTACAGCCGTCATCAGCCAGGCTATCTTGAATCCAGTGGCAAAGTGAGCAAGGGACCCACGTCTGGGCATACCCTGCCAACTTTCGGGGGCACCGCCTTAACTATTGTCACAACATATGGCCCCAATACTGATGACCCATCCTCTTTCGTGCAGATACTGGCCAAACTGCGCACTCTACCCCCTGCAGCGATCCTATGGGGCGGGGATTTTAATACCTGCATAGACCCAGCGTTAGATAGGGGAAGCAAGCGGCTAGGGCGCTAAGAGACGGTATGGACGAATGTGCCCTGCTAGATCTATGGCACCTGAGACACCCAGGTAAAAAAGAGGGCACATGCACATCCACCGCTCATAACTCGTGGTCTAGAATAGACAATTGGCTGGCCACACAGGAAATTTGCACATGGACGACTTCTGTAGAACACATGCCCAAAACACTGTCAGATCACGCACCTGTTAAGTTAGCACTGGACATCCCTACACACACTCCACAACAGTTAACATGGCGTCTACAGCAGGGCGCACTTGGGGACCAGGTATTCCGATCCGAACTGTGCCAGGCAATAGTAGAGTACTTTGAACACAATGCAGGATCTGTGAGTAGTGCAAAGACACTGTGGGAGGCCTTTAAGGTAACTATTAGGGGCCACTGTATTGGTAAACATGCAGGTATCCTAAAAGACATCCAGCAGCAATTGGCAAAGGTGGAAAGAGAGATACGGCAACTGGAGGTGGAATATGAGGCCACACAAGATCCGAGGTTACTAGCAGAAATCAGGCTGAAAATAGACACCTACCATGACTTTGCAAATGATGAGATAAAATATATTTCGAGGAAATATGCTGCACGCAAGTATGCAGAGGGAGGCAGACCGGGGCGGACTCTCTCACACAGAGGGGTCGATTCCGATTCGGGCCGGAAAAAGCACCGACCGACTCGGATCCGGAAAAAATACCGACCGACACGTACCAGTGGCGCCCGACACGCCAAGTACGATGCAAGCCGCGATAAATCCGACCGACACGTCAGGAAACCAAGCCGACCGACCGAGCCGCTCGGAAAATTGCAATCCGGCCGGAAAAACACGCGAATCCAACCGACCGACACGCACCCGGAACAAATCCGACCGAATCGTACCCGCCAACTCCAACCCGCAAAGTACGATGCAAGGCGCGAAAAACACGACCGAGTCGGACGGAGGACAAGCCGTCACGACCGACACGCATACAAAACCGAGCCGAAGCAACACAATACACCGCGACCGACGCGTACGCAGCATACAAAACTGCACAAACACAGCGTGAAGCGAAGCGGAAAACACCGTACGAGACCAATGCAGGGTCCGACTCGGTCACAAGAACGTTTCCAACATACACAAACAGCACAAAGGAAAAATCAACCAAAAAAAGGCCAAACAAGCAATTACCAAGCCAATAAATACTGGGGGGGTGGGGACAGAGAACAAAGACACACCCACAACTCCACCTATATAAAGGACACAAATCACTACCATGAGCCTTTGCAAATGCCATTTCACTGCCAGCACCCAAGAGAAAGCAACCACACACCCACAGCTCACCCCTCACACAAGCCACACACCATCAGCACACCAACAAATACCTACCTCACATACACCCAGCAAAACACACACTCACACACCCTCACCTGCACACCAACACACACATCACTCACCATCACCACCCATCACCATGCCCCCAAGAAGAATCCCAAGTTCCTAGATTGTGAATTGGAAGTCCTGGTAGACGAGATCCTCAGGGTGGAGCCACAGCTGTTTGGCACTCTGGTCCAACAGACCCCCATGTCGCAGAAAACCAAGATGTGGGAGAGGATCATCAACAGGGTGAACGCCCAATCATCATGTCGGCGCACAAAGACGGACATCCAGAACAGGTGGTATGACGTGCGCAGGAGGGTACGGGACCTGCTGAAGATAGACTACATCAACAGCCAACATACCGGCAGTGGCCCTTCTGCCAAGCCAATATACCTCAGGCCCTGGGAGGAGAAGGTGCGGGCCATCCTTCCGCCAGTGAGCGTATATGGACTAGAGAACATCCCAGAGCCTGGTGAGTACACAACAAATGTACACAATAAACTGCCACAAAACACACACATCACTGTCAAGGGGAGAGTCAAACCATGCACACATAGCAATTACACAGCAACTAGAACAGAATCATCCCAAAATGTGTACGTCAGTCAGATAAACACAACACATGCCATCAAAAAAGTCACATCCAACTGTGCCAACACATGTACAAACACAACCACAACTACAGCTAGGCAGTGGCACAAATAGAACTAACACACACATCCACACATGTAGCCACCACAACAACACCAACACACAGTGAAGACCACTCAAAGGAAGGAATTCTGTGTATGCTGGCCAAGTCAGTGTAGCCAATAGCATCATGGGAGTCGCAGTCACACATATTGCCCCCCCACAACTGTCCCATCAACACCACCCTGAACCATGCTCACATCACAGGGAGTGGAGAAGGACTCACAAGATGGCTGACACTGGCTACTGCTGTGGGGAGCACAAGGCCTTGCTGGCAACTGTGCACCAACAAACAGCAGGACACCACTGACTGACATCCTGAGAGACAACTTCCACTCCCTGCAATGCAAGCACGTTCCATGGTGGGATATCTGGCTGGCTGGGTGGGAAGGGGGACTTGCAGCACTGACTATAGTCACCAGCACCTCCCCTCACCCCCCCAACACAAACTCCACAGTACCCACCTGGTAGAATGCAATGCCCTCCATCCTAACACAAGATCCCACAAAGCACCACCACCCTGGGTTATGTTGTGTGAAGCACAGGGACACTCTTGGGACTCTTAGCCAAACAACTGCCAGGACAACACTCCCAGCCATCCTGTCAGCACAGCCAGCCCACCCCACAGGGAAGCAGAGTCAAAAGGAAGGAAGCATGGGCATGCTGGGAAGGGGGTGGAGGCAATAGCATGATGGGAGTCGTAGTCACAGACATAGCTCACCCCCACAACTGTCCCATCAACACCACCCTGAACCATGCTCACATCACAGGGAGTGGAGAAGGACTCACAAGATGGCTGACACTGGCTACTGCTGTGGGGAGCACAAGGCCCTGCTGCCAACTGTGCACCAACAAACAGCAGGACACCACTGACTGACATCCTGAGAGACAACTTACACTCCCTGCAATGCAAGCACGTTCCATGGTGGGATATCTGGCTGGCTGGGTGGGAAGGGGGACTTGCAGCACTGACTATAGTCACCAGCACCTCCCCTCACCCCCCCCCAACACAAACTCCACAGTACCCACCTGGTAGAATGCAATGCCCTCCATCCTAACACAAGATCCCACAAAGCACCACCACCCTGGGTTATGTTGTGTGAAGCACAGGGACACTCTTGGGACTCTTAGCCAAACAACTGCCAGGACAACACTCCCAGCCATCCTGTCAGCACAGCCAGCCCACCCCACAGGGAAGCAGAGTCAAAAGGAAGGAAGCATGGGCATGCTGGGAAGGGGGTGGAGGCAATAGCATGATGGGAGTCGTAGTCACAGACATAGCTCACCCCCACAACTGTCCCATCAACACCACCCTGAACCATGCTCACATCACAGGGAGTGGAGAAGGACTCACAAGATGGCTGACACTGGCTACTGCTGTGGGGAGCACAAGGCCCTGCTGGCAACTGTGCACCAACAAACAGCAGGACACCACTGACTGACATCCTGAGAGACAACTTCCACTCCCTGCAATGCAAGCACGTTCCATGGTGGGATATCTGGCTGGCTGGGTGGGAAGGGGGACTTGCAGCACTGACTATAGTCACCAGCACCTCCCCTCACCCCCCCCAACACAAACTCCACAGTACCCACCTGGTAGAATGCAATGCCCTCCATCCTAACACAAGATCCCACAAAGCACCACCACCCTGGGTTATGTTGTGTGAAGCACAGGGACACTCTTGGGACTCTTAGCCAAACAACTGCCAGGGCAACACTCCCAGCCATCCTGTCAGCACAGCCAGCCCACCCCACAGGGAAGCAGAGTCAAAAGGAAGGAAGCATGGGCATGCTGGGAAGGGGGTGGAGGCAATAGCATGATGGGAGTCGTAGTCACAGACATAGCTCACCCCCACAACTGTCCCATCAACACCACCCTGAACCATGCTCACATCACAGGGAGTGGAGAAGGACTCACAAGATGGCTGACACTGGCTACTGCTGTGGGGAGCACAAGGCCCTGCTGCCAACTGTGCACCAACAAACAGCAGGACACCACTGACTGACATCCTGAGAGACAACTTCCACTCCCTGCAATGCAAGCACGTTCCATGGTGGGATATCTGGCTGGCTGGGTGGGAAGGGGGACTTGCAGCACTGACTATAGTCACCAGCACCTCCCCTCACCCCCCCAACACAAACTCCACAGTACCCACCTGGTAGAATGCAATGCCCTCCATCCTAACACAAGATCCCACAAAGCACCACCACCCTGGGTTATGTTGTGTGAAGCACAGGGACACTCTTGGGACTCTTAGCCAAACAACTGCCAGGACAACACTCCCAGCCATCCTG